>JANAVB010007599.1:3254258-3521758 GCA_029216955.1 Iris pallida
ACTATGAAATTATCTTGATACAATATGTTGGGTGGAGACACATCCACTACAAACAAAATAAAAGGAAGAGGTACATGATACAAAAGAAATGACGAAGGTTGCAGGATAGATCCAAGACACGTCATCTTCGAATAAATGGAGAAGACCACACACCTGGCGAGATAACCAGGTCCTCAGAGGGACGTAACAAGACACATAATATCATGCTAATATAACTGAATATAAATTGCTTAAATAAATAAGTCAATTGAATTATAACATGGTCCAATACACACCATTGAACTAGCGTACCATTCCCCCAACCAAACAAGGACAGGAGATGGTAAACTAATTCACGATGACGTATCATTCCATGCTATGAATCCAATATGGTATCCGGACCCCAACAAGGTTCAATACCTTCTCATTGGAGTAGTAAGCCACACCTACAACCAAACAAGGACGAGATGTGACGAACTAATCTGCGACAAGTTATTGTTCCAAGCCACGGTCAGATACAAGTACCCAAACCAAAAGTACTCATACCTAATGGATAAAGGTGCCTAACCGTTCTAAATGAAATATAGTTAAGAACAATCCTTCCTACGCATGGGTCCTGGCTAAAATGGGATCGGCATAGTCCCCCCTTGGGGCACCAGAGGCCAAATCAATAAGAGATAACGTTTCGCAAAACGTCAGTGGCCGTTAGTAATCAAGGGTAGTCTTACCCGCGTCTCCGGCGGAGCTCACGGGTTACAAAAGGGAAACTACATAGTAGCCCATATGCCAAGGTATTGTCCTCCCCGCCCAACTTGCCTGGTAGGACGCCTAGTGTGCTGCGATGATCAAGGTGGCACGAACTACGACTTTGGTGCAACAACTATACAAGGTGACTCGGGTGGTGGCACGGACAGTTCCATTGGGTCCAGAAAGGTCAAATTAGTTATGGTGGATATAAGGTATCATAGAATTGGTAAAGGAATAGAAAAGATGGGCTGAATCATGAGATAAAAAAAATCGTAGGAAGTCAATTAATATATTTGGTTTTAGAAAATATTTTATAATACTTGAAATATAATTTATTAGTCTTTCAATTAAATACTCAAAAATCGAAAGTCGTTTTTAAGGCAAAAATTCTAAGTTTGTCAAAATAAGTTTTAGTAGGAAACTACATATTTTTATTAGCCAAAATTAATAGACTAGAAATTTATAGTATAATTTGGTGGCTACTTTTATTGACCAATATATCTTATAAAATCTAAAAAGAAAACAAATATATAAATTAGGGCTATAAAATAGGTTTTGTCAAAGTAATATTTTGGTAGAATCTACCTTTGAAATTAGTTGGAAAAATAATATTTTTACAAAAATCCTAAAATAATAATATTAGCAATTAATAATTTTAATAGTATCAACAAGAATAATCATAATGAAGATAATAGAACAATAATATTATTTTTAATAATAAATTATCATTAATAATCACCAACCGAATATACTGGAAAAAAACCAAGAATCAAGTAAAGTAATAATGATAATAATAATAATAACAATTATGAGTAATACTAATGGTGTATATATAATTACAGAATAGAAAATAGTAGAATATAATAATAATGATGATAATAATAATAATAATGATAATAATAATAACCTTAATAATAATAATAATTAACAAAAAAGTAAAATAAAATAAAAATAAAAACTGTGGTTCTCCTCTTTCGAGGAGACCAGCTCTCCAAAACAAAAAGATAGAGAGAGAAAAAGATTTAAAGAGGGGGGAGAGAAAGAGAGGATGAACGGAGGAAAGTGCTTGGGAGGAGTAGACGAGCGAAGAGGGAGAGGGTGAGCGGAGAGATCGGAAGGCTGCGAGCGGGAAGAGAAGGGAAAGCGAAGAAGAGATGCCGGTGGCGGACGGGATCGAAGAAGAGGGGTCGCTCACCAGGCGGTCTGCCGGAGGACGGGATGACACACCGACGGCAAGGAAGAAGGCGGAGGCAGGGCGGACGATCACTAGCGTTGGTCCGGGCAAGATGGCAGGAGGAGAATGATGACAGCAACGGCTACACGAGAAGTCCTCTATCCTGTAGACGGTTGTCCTCTGCCGGAGCGAGAAGTTGAGCTCGCCGGCACCGGAAGGGTCATGGTGGTCGGAATGCCCGACAAGGTGGGTTGGTTTGTTTGGTTATTTTGAGTTTCTGGTGGGTTTGAAGGGTGCGGTGGCACCGCTTGATGATGGTGGTGGAGTCCGACCGTCACTGGTCGTGGCGACGGCGGTGGTGGCCGCGGATGGTGGTTTAGCCGGGGTCGAAGGGTCCGGCGGGTGGCTGGGACGGTGCTGGCCGGGGATGTGGGGATGTTCGGTCGGTGTCGGCAACGGTGGTGGTATTGACCGCGGGTGCGGCAATATTAGGGTGGCTGTCGGTGGTATGGGCGATTGTGTCAGGGCAGCAGGCGTGGTGATGGGTTGTTGCATGGGCGGGGTTCGATATGGGCCGACGGTGGTGTTGGTGGAAGATTTGGTTACTGTGGTGGTTGTGTTGGTGGCAGCTGCTGGTAGGGAGGTTGCTGGTCGGAACGGCGGTGGATGGAGGGTTGGCCGGGGTTGGTGTTGGTCGGGTAGTGGAGTCGTGGTGAGGATGATGTTTAGTAATCCGACGAGGCTGGATAGGGGGTCGAGATGGTATGGTGATGGCAGAGTGTCTGGACGGCGCCTGGGGGTAGGAAGAGAGTTGGTTGTGGCGATTGATCACAGGGATAAGTGGTGGTGACGAAGGCCAGAGACCGAGGTCGGGTACGGCGGGTGTCGACGGAAGGTAGAGCATCGGAGGCTAGGCTAGGCTAGGATTTGTTATTGTGCCGGGGGTTTGTGTCCTACGCGACACGGATTTGGATGTCCGGTGTGTCGAACGGGAAGAGACATATGTATATGTAAAGGAAAATAAGTAGTGGACGGGACACGGACACGGACATGGACACGATATATTCACGGTTGACTTTGTGGAGTTTAATTGGAGTCTATAGAAAAAGAGCAAAGAGGAGCTCTCCTTATATAGGAGGTGGACTCCTAGATAGATATGGATTAGGATGATTCAAATCAATTCAATAAATTTCAAATCCAAATCTTTATCAATTTAAATCTAATTAAATTCCATACTTTAGTTTAAAATCAAATAAGATAATCAAATTTCAAATATAGATATTAATTTAACTATTTAAATAAATCCATAAAATTAAATCAAGATTTAAATTGCCAAAATAATTTCAAAATATATTTTCCAAAAATACTAATAATAATAATTTCAAAAATAATAAATATTTTTTTGAATAATAAAATATTAATATTAATAAATTTTGAAAAGGTAATTATATATATGAATTCAAATTCATGTACCTCATATGCAAGGAATATTTGCATAAAAATAGTTTTCTAAATTACCACTATAAGATAGCCTTTTATAAATAAATAAAAGTAATAAGTTTTGGCCATCCCGATACGATACTTTTCACAACTTTAAGTCAAATACAAATACAAATACAAATAATTATTATATATATTATTTTGAACTATAAAAATAGAAAAATATTTTTCTAAAAATATGTACGCTCGCACATAATCGCACTCGTCGAGCAATTACGAAAAATAAAATTTCGCGCACGACGTACAATACAACTACGCGACGTACAAATACAAAATAATAATAAGTACCAAATTTATAAAAAATAATATAGTAGAAATTTAGGGGTTTTATAATAAATACTCAAAGCTAGGAGGCCCTGCGCCCACGCCTCCTCCATTTTTGGGAGGCCCTTGCTTAGGCCTTCCTCCGGACCCCCCACGTCGACCCTTTCGGCAGCACTTGTGGTCCAGTTTCGTTTTGTGCGCACTTCTTGCGCTATTTATTTTCTGTTCCTTTTGTCGCGTTGAGCGCGCTTACTTGTACAGGCTTCGACATTTTGCGCCTATTGCTTCAATAAAGTTTCGGTTTAAAAAAATTACAAGAAAATACATATAACATATAGATTTTATATAATTGAAAGTAAACATTAGTCTAATCTACAAAATCAAATTCAGAAACTAAACTAAACCTAAACGGTAGGTTAAAACCAACATCCAAATTATAATTGAAATCGAAAACAGGAACTTTGAATTTGAAAAAAAAAAGAACTAATATTGAACTTCGAAAACCCAAATCGACACATAGTCCAAACTCGACCAATACTCAGTCAAATCTCACGAAACTTGACACACACGTAGGTCTACACGTGTATGACACGTTCGTGTCAGAGTCGAGTCGAATTTGTGTCCATATGGTGTCAACGAAGTGCGTATCAAAAGAATCCGTACATACGTGTATTAACATGTGCTCGTGGGTACGTGCCGCGCTCAATAGAACGCCACACGCAACACAAGAATCCTTGTGCTCGTGCATGTAGCTAGGCGGGGTCTAGTTCTAGTTGTACAACATATTGACACGTCACCACGTCGTGTCCACGTGTCGCTGGACACGTCGTGGGCGCGTGTCGAGCCCCGTAGCTCGCGATACGAGCCACGTCGTGTCACGTAGTTAGGTCTAAGGCTAGCCTAGGTCTAGGGCTACGTGTCCATGCTCGTGGTTCATGTCCTCTTCGCGTCGTGTCCGCAAACGAAGGCCGTATTAGCGGCAATTTCGTACACAGTTCAGTCGAACCCATGCGGGTTTGATTTCTCCGCGCACACTCCACGAAGCCCCGTAAAATTTTAGGATCACGTTGGCAGAGGTTGCCCCCACGTGTCCATCAAATTTTATGCGAAATCGTATCCTGTACGTCGAGTTATGACACTCGAACGGCAGGACATGCATGGGGCTGTGCACGGGCCTCGTGCACGCGTGTCCGTGTCCGATTTGGACACCGAAAATATGTGAAATATATCAAAATTCGACTTCGAAAGTTGTTTCAAGTATACACAATGACAAATATATGAAAACGAAATCGAAAAATATAAACTTTCAATTCTAAGCGACGTTTCGTCGAACACGTGTCCCAAAACACCGACACGCGTTCGATACGCCTATTAAACGGCTACGAAAATCTACCAAACTTTATGTACAAGTCCAGGGTACCTATATGGATGTATCTACGAAAAAAATTAGAATTTACATGTGTTTAGAGGATTTTACCTATTGAGAGTCAATATCTCAAAGAAACAATCCTCCAAATGCGTTGATGTCAATTTCTTCCGGTCCAACGCCTCTGTCTCTAGCAGGTTCCTCTCCTCCCAACGATCGCAACACATTTCGTTTGGATGGATTTGGATAAAAATTGAAAAATTTAGACTTTTGGAGGAGAAGGGAGAATTTTAGGGTTTGAAGAACTTGACGGCTACCAAGTTTATGACTCCAAGAGGGGGGCTGCTTTTTGTGGCCGGCCAGGTATGCTAGGGTTAGGTTAGGGTTTGCTACAGGACACCATGCAATTAAATCCCTTATGAAGCCCATTAGCCAAAAAGGCCAAAAAAGTTTCATATTAAAATAGCCTAAAAATGCATTAAACTGTTTCCTAAATTGGACTAATTCACTTATTTAAAATCTAATTAGCTAAGTAGGATTCTAATCCCATGGTTAGTCTTCTAATCTAGGTTGACTAAGATTAAACCATTTTCTACTACCAAAAGCACTAATCAAAGACTAAACACCAATTAATTAATAAAAAAATAAAAATTCACATTATTACACAATTACTAAAATACCTCTAATGTACAAAAGTGGGGGTGACACCGACTACCGCGGCGATAGGATGGCCCTATCCGTCATACTCCGAGCTATGCCCCCATAGATGCTGTAGACACTGGCATTGAAAGACACTGCCAAGGAAGCGTGGAACACTGTAAAGACCATACAGATAGGGGTCGAACGTGTGCGCGAGGCCAAGGCGCAGAAACTTCGCACCGACTTTGAGACGATCAAGTTCAAGGACGACAAGTCTATCGAGGACTTCGCGATGCGGCTCATGGGACTCGTCATTGACCTACAACTACTCGGCGACGAGCTATCCAAAGGGAAAGCAGTTAAAAAGTTTCTTTGTGTTGTTTCACCTAGGTACACGTAAGTCGCCATCTCCATTGAGACTATTGTAGATCTCAAGACGTTATCCATTGAAGAGCTTACCGGTCGACTTCTAGCCATCGAGGAGCAGTTGGATCTCTATGGCGACCTGGCAGCTCGGGTAGCCGCGTTCTCCTCTCCGAAGAGGAGTGGCTCGCTCGCACGAAGCAGAAGAAACAAGGCGAGGCCTACTCCGACGGTGGCATAAGCAATGGTCGCAGGTGCGACAGAAAAAGAGGTCGTGGTCGCGGCAACATGAACAATGGCTACAACAACGCGTTTGACAGCACGTGTGGCAAGAATGAAAAGTGCCACAATTATGGCATCTACGGCCACTAGGCAAAGGACTGCCACAAGCCGAAGTGCGATGAGAAGGCCCATCTGACGCAAGCCGACGATGATGAGCCCGTACTGCTAATGGGACAGGAGTGCACGCTCGCCAAGACCTCCGTATACGCGACCAACAACGTCATGCTCGACAAGGTGCACGCTCAGGTGCATCTGGGCCGCGAGGACGACCACCAAGGCAAAGCTGGGTACCTCGACACCGACGCCAGCAACCCCATAACGGGCTGCAAGCAGGTCTTAGTCGAATTGGACATAGGGGTCACAGGATCCATTAAATTTGGTGACGGGTTCGTTGTCGACATCTGAGGGCGTGGTATGGTGATGTTCAAGTGTCAAAACGACGAGCACCACACCCTAACCAGCGTCTACTTGATCCCGAAGCTACGAAGCAATATCATCAGCCTTGGACAGCTCGATAAGAACGACTGCCAAGTCTTGATTGAAGGCAACATGCTCACGATTCACGACCGTCAGCGACGCCTCCTCGCCAAGGTAAAACATGCCTAAAATTGACTGTACATTCTATCTCTTGATATTGCACAACCAGTGTGTTTAGCAGTACGGCTCAATGATGACGCATGGCGATGGCATGCATGGTTCGGCCACCTAAACTTTGAAGCACTCCAAAAATTAGTTCGCCACAACATGGCGCACAGGCTACCATAGATCGACCACGCCGATCACATTTGCTATAGTTGCCTTGTAGGGAAGCAACGACACGCGCTATTTTCGCAAGAGGCCAAGTACCGTGCCGACAACCTGCTAGACCTCGTGCATGATGATCTCTCCGGACCGAGCACGTCGGCGACACCCGGTGGCAAGTACTACTTCTTGCCCCTCATCGATGATTTCGGTCGCTACTTGTGGTTGATGCTATTGGATTCAAAGGACAAAGCACCGACAACCATCAAACACTTTTTGGCCCTCATCGAGGTAGAGGTCGGATGCAAACTGTGCCCGCTCCGTACTGATTGTGGGGACGAGTTCACATCTGTAGCATTTGGCGAGTATTGTGCAGGCCACGACATCAAACAGAACCTCACAATGCCGTACTCACCGTAACAGAATGATGTCATCGAGTGCCGGAACCAGACGGTCGTCGCGATGGCGCACAGCCTTTCGAAGGCCAAGGATATGCCCGAGCAGTTTTGGGGCGAGGCGGTCACGACGACCGTCTTCATCCTCAACCGCACACCAACACGGAGCGTCGATGGAAAGTCTCCATACGTGGTGTGGCACAGACACAAGCCAAGAGCGCACTTCCACCGCACCTTCGGTTGTGTCACACATGTCAAGGTGGTCAAGCCAAACTTATAAAAGCTGGAAGATCGTAATAAACACATGGTCTTCATCGTCTACGAGCTCGGTACCAAGGTGTACCGGGTGTACGACCCCGCCGACAAGCGCGTGCATATCACACGCGACGTTGTCTTCGAAGAGGAAGCCAAGTGGGACTGGGGCGTGTAGGACAACATAGGTGAGACATTTACTGTTGAGTATACTATGATTCCCATATCAAATATTGAATACGTCGGCACACCGGTGCACAGGGTGGCGAGCCATCAACACAAGTAGTACCCCGTCCAGGGCCATCGACGTTCGGAGGAGAAATATCCAACTTGGTGGCACAAGGTGGGGTAGAATTTATTTCGACACCCACCAATGCCTCGGCCATGCTCGATGCCGATAACGACGGGCCGTGCAAGTTCATGACCTTAGCGAACTTGAATGACATGACCACCATCCGCAAGCTCGATGCCGACGAGCTGCTCCTCATGCTTGGCGAGGAACCTGTCACTTTCTTTGAAGATGAGAAACACCAATGTTGGTGCCAAGTAATGCTCGAGGAGATGAGCTCTATTAAGGAGAACCGTACTTGGCGCCTCGTCGACCTTCCATACGGCCACCGTCCGATCGATTTGAAGTGGGACTACAAGCTCAAGAAGGACGAGCACGGCGCCATCCTCAAGCACAAGGTGCGACTCGTAGCGAAAGGCTATGTGCAAAGGCAAGGAGTTGACTTCAAGGAAGTATTTGTGCCAGTTGCTCGCCTGCAGTCCATCCGCTTGCTGATCATACTCGCCGCGCATGAGGGGTAGGCGTTTCACCACAGGGATGTAAAAATGACATTCCTCAATGGCGACCTTGATGAGGAGGTTTACGTCGCCCAACCTCCCGACTTCGTTGTCGAAGGCCAGGAACACAATGTGCTGAAACTTGACAAGGCATTGTACGGGCTACGGCTGTAATGCCCCGCTCCGTACGACGCATTATACTGAGACGTTGACTCAAAGAGTCGTGTTGACCCAATGAAAAGTATCAATGAGAATCGATACGAGAGTTACGTTGTCCGAGCAATTTATCGAACTAAGTCGATACGAAGAGTTGTACTGTCCCAAAGAATGCATCGAGTTGAATCGATACAAAGCGCTGCATTATCCTGAAGGATAAGTACGTTGAGCAGCTCGTAGATTCTAAAAAATTGAATCGACCAAGGCACAAGTCTGAATCAATACAAGTACTGATTTTACTTGGTTTTATGTACAGGCTATCCGTTTACACTGAAATATTAGAGGTCAAAATTTTGCTTCCTTTGCAACGGGTCCGCAAAACCTAAATCACCATCTCGCAACGGGCTGGGACTTGGACACGGTAGCCCAGAATCGATCGAGTAGTTCAATAAAATAAGAAGTGTCCGAATGGCTAAGTCAGAAGATTTGGCCGTACAAAAAAGTTATAAAATTGAGCCGCATCAACTCGGCAAACAACAAGACGTATCGGCTTAAGGTAGGAGGATTGACTCTTCTTTTTACTCTTTCATGCCTAAGTAAGAATGTATCATTGTATGCTAAGTTAACATATCGACGCCACGGGCGTGGTCCGATCGAAAGATAAATCATAGTGCGTGTCGAACACTAGCTAGAATAACTGAAATAAAATGTGCATCAAATACACGAGTCGCTATGGAACATTGGATATCACAAAGGCGAGCGCCTCGGTACGCAAGCCACAAGAACATAGGATAACTTTATTCGGCGAGCGCCTTCGTGCACGAGCCATTCCGTGCCTTCGCGCACGAGTTAGAAAGGCTAGCACATTGAAAGATAATATAGGCGAGTGCCCTAGTGTACGATCCATGTACATTGAACACTAAGGCATAGAACATAAAAATACGGCTTCGATGCATGCATCAAGTGCACGTCGTGAAAGAAAATATGATAAATGTGTCAAAACGTACGTACGTGCATGAGATCATAAAAGATGGCTTCATTGTGAAAGAGTACAGTTGTGGCATGAATGTGACAAAACTGTCAGATATGACATGATGCCTCAAAAATGTTCAGGACCTTTGGGTCGTTCGATTGACAAACATTGAGTTGAGGCATGATACTATTTGCAAAAATAAAAGTTTTATCACTACAAGAAAAATGACCTTTCTTGACGGTCAATTTATTGACGTATGGTCAAAACCGTCAAGGAAAGCAGTTATCTTGACGGTTTTAGACATACGTCAACAAAACACCCATTTTTCTGTTATATATTAAAATTTGACCATATTACTTGACGGTTTTATACAAAGCGTCAAGAAAACCCATTGCATTACTTGACGGTTTGCTGATAACCGTCAAGTAATGCATGTGCAAAAAAAAAGGCGCGCACATTTCAGATGCCATTTTCGTAATTTTTTCAAAAAAAAAATTTTCTTGACGGTTTTAACAAAATTTGGGAATCGAGGGTTTCTTATATATTTCACATCCACATACTTCTTTTCCTCCTTCCCCCATCCCTCTCCCTCTCGAGCTCCCCCTCCGGTGGAAGTCTTCCCCCGGCCGGCGAACCCCGACCGGCGACCGAGCCTGTAAGTCTCCCCCTCTCCTCCGCCCTCTTCCCTAGCTTCTTTTCCGACCATCTCGTCAGCCACCCCGACTTCCACAGCCCTCCCGACCGTGCCCTAACCCTGTTCTCCGGCAATCCGCCGTCTCCCCTCTCATCCCCGCAGCCGACTTCAAGCGTTCCCTCTTCCCCCTTCCTTTCCGACCCCGATTTTCTCCACAGCCCTAAACCCCTCTCCCATGTTCTTCATCCCGACCCCCCCGGAAACCCTAGCTCCGGCGAGCTCTTCGGCTCAGTCCCGACCCGTCGGCTTTTTCCGTGCTTCCCCGCAGAGCCGACCTTGCTGCCCGTGCTTCCCGTGGACGCTTCCCGTTCCGTGCGTGCTTCCCGTAGCCGACCCGATGATCGCAGCCGCGACACGGCGAGGCGACGTCCGTGTCCGCACACGTAGCACGAGTCCGAGGCGTCCCTTCGGATTCCGACTTGCCCTTCGGTATATTTCTGAAACTCTTGGGTTGGTTTTGCTATTTCATATATGCGTGTCGATGATGATTGGTCTGTGTCTCCTACAATTAGGAGACACACGTTCTGATGCTATCGTTTGGGTTCTGCAAATTGGTTGGAACGATCCTCATATCCATGTATTTTCTGGAATAGAGTTTTATAGTGCTTGTGAGAACGTTCTCAGCTTGTTATCATTTGTGATTCATTTTCTTTGGGGAAGTAGGATAAGAAATTTTAATATAATATAAGTTTTATGAATCAGTGAAATGTAATAGAACTATACGTTAGCTAGGATTTTTTTTAGAAAAGTCAATGTTTTGAGAATAAATTGGGGAATCACACACCTAAAGAAACACAAGTAGGGTTGAAAAATATCAGCAAGTTGGAGGGCCATATGATTTTGCCTTTTTAGACTCTTGTTCCATTTGTAGTCAACAAAAGTATGTGTTGTTCTTGTACTAATGCTAGATGAGTAATTTTCAAGGAACTGCAAGAGAACAATTTAGAAGGAACCCACTTTACTGATATGTGCCAACTGACAAGGCTATGGTTTTTGTGAGTTCCATGATTCCTTTCAATGTGGTGACTTACATGTGTATTTACCTTCATTGCTTGTTCCTTACCAACTTTGTTTCTTCAGTTATATGAGAAACAATATCTTAACAGGAAACATACTTGACAACATTGGAAACTGTACCAAGTATTTAGATGAGCTTTAATTCATATTGATCTTGTTTTAGTTAAACAACTAACTATTATCTATGTCAATAGAAGGACTTGGCGAGGATAACATCATTGATGCCTTTAGCAAAGACAACTCCATAAACTTGAAACAACTATACATCAGCTATCCCATATAAAGGATTCTCTATTTGGCTCGATAAACTATTTTCTGTTCATCATAATTTTAGATTTCAAACAACTTTATAGTTATAGTTTCATAATCCACATATAGTACTCATACTACACACATCATGAGATTGTTTGATGTATTTTTAAACTTACATAGTGCTTTATTATGTGTTTTCCCACATAATTAATGTCCTGTAGGAGGATACTACCAATACCACCCAATTTGTATTGTTCTTTCTATTAGTTAATATTTTATTCAGACACATTTCTAAACTAGGAAGTTGTTTATTGTCTTTCACGTAGCAATTTTAAGGGCTCCATTTGCATCTTAATTGGAATCTATTCATTTTCCCTTTCTTCTTACATATGCCAACTAGAGTTATATGATTGGTACTTGAAATTTGTTGCAAGATTTATGTGCAGGGTGCATTGGGCCATCAGACCATCACCTTACCTTTTGCTTTCTTCTAATGATGTGATAAATATACTTCCCCACGAACTTGCTAGTTTTCTTGATATGTCCATAAGACTAGATGCAATATTTCATTTATGAAAATATTGAACTAGAACTACATAGTTTTATAATGTTACAGGTGGATGTGGCAATGAAGCTATCTAAAATGGAAGAATTCATAGGTGGATCTTCATTAATCTTTACCAATATTAGAGAATCCTCTAATATGTATCTGGTTAGCCTAATGCTTCGATAATACATAAATCTTTATCAATTATGTCACACAGGCTGTTGGGCTTGAAGGCGATCTGTGCAAGCAGGAGGATGTGGCAAGAAGTGTAGAAACAACCATCAAACATTTTCGTAAGCTAGATATTCATGTTAACGGAGCATCAGGCAATGGAGGATTTGTCACCTTGGCTTTCGAACATGTGAGTATACTTTGTTGCATGTTGATATGGTATAACATCTATTATACTTTCTGGCTCAATTTACTTTTGAAGTACATCAGTATAATTCTCTCCACTATACTTCAGTCACGAAGCACTTGTTGAGTTGTCTTTTTGTGCAACATTAGTTGGTGGCTTATCCTCTAGAAAATAATATGTGGCTTTTTTCAAATTGCAAGCTGGTGACTAAGATGGGGAAGCCTACTGGCTAAGGCCTTTGGCGTGTTAGGGAGATGTCAAGGTTCAAGGCTGCAATAGTTTTTAGAAATTTCCCATAAAAATTAAAATAATGTAAAATGGGAAGTGACTCATAAAACTGAGTCCATTTGTGAAGCCAGTCATTTTTGGGAAACTAATTATGATATTAGGGTCAATGGAATTACATCATGACCTATTGAAGGCACTCCTGGACTTATAAAACTTGACCCATTCTTCTTGGTCATGCATGCTACCTTTCATGCTTAATAAAATAATATACCGGTATCTATGTCATGGACAACTGAAGATTAAAGTTTCAACTCATCCTTACATGCTGATTTCATTCTCAAATATCCCTTTTTGCCAAATTGGAAAGCTTAGAGCACAAGAGAAATATTGAGCACTCTAATCTTAGTTATGTCATGTATGCATCCATGCATGTTAGTTTGCATTATGTATTGTATATGTTGAGTCATACATAAATTTTCTTTAAGCCCTTAGTATGTGATTCTTTGTTTGTTCTTGACAATAACCAGGTTGTTCTCCTTCGTCCACAATCCTGAGAAGACTCTTGAAGGAAATCAAGCTCATATTATCACCTTGAGGATCATCATCATAATTATGGTCATGCTTGTGATTCTTTGTACTCTTCTTCCTCCAATCTTGAGAAGAATTTTTGTATACTTTGTATATCATTCTTGGATGTTTGTGATGTACAAACTTTGTATTTGTGATCAATAAAAAGATTGTGTATTATAATATTATGTGTGTGTTGTAACTGGCATATATTGATATTATGTGTGTTTGGTAATTGGATTCTGGAATATATTGATATTATTGTAAACATGTTTATCTTGACGATTGCAAAACGTCAAAAAAAATTCATTTCTTGACGGTTTTTAAACATCAAAAAATATTTTCCTTGACGGTTTTTTCCCGTCAAGAAAGACTTTTCTTGACGGTCATTACCCGTCATCTAGGCCCCCGTCAAGAAAAGTCGACACTTTTCTTGACGGTTTTTTGTTTGTTTTCTTGACGGTTTAAAACCGTCAAGACAAGCTTGTTTCTTGACGGTTTAAAACCGTCAAGAAAACAAATAAAAAACCGTCAAGAAAAGCGTCGACTTTTCTTGACGGGGGCCTAGATGACGGATCCAAAACCGTCAAGAAAAGTCTTTCTTGACGGGGAAAAACCGTCAAGAAAAGCCATTTTTCTTGTAGTGTATAACAAACTTAAAAAAGAGTACAATGATTTCTGGAGAAGTACAACTATAGAAATCTGATCAGAAGACGATCACTTTATTCTTTGGACTATGTGAACTTGAAGACTAGAGCCTCTGGAGAATGCAACAACAATTTTATAAGAGTTCTTGATCTCTGTAATTGATCCTTCAACAATAATTAGAAACTCTACTTATAGAGTTCTAGAAATAACTATTTTAGCAGTTATTCTGATGTGCGCGAGGATGGGTTGCGCCATATTGGGTTGTGCCAACCTTTTGTTGTGCCAACTTCCATTCAATTAATCAATCATGTACTAACTGTATTTAGACGCGTGGCATCATATGATTGAGATGCGCGTGGTCGTGTACAAAATAGTGGACACCTTTTGAGAGATTAGTGGCATGTGTGCAACGTCATCCAGCTTTAGAAAACGAAAGTTGTCTCAACTTCATCGGGTTGCACGAGCTTCAGTCAACAAGTTAAACTGTACCTGCTTAGATTGCGCATAGACACGTGGCAGCTTTTGAGAAAAAGTCATTCAGATTGCGCCTAGGCACAACTAAGGGATTTGTTTGGATTGCGCCTAGGCACAACTCACAGGATGTGTAGGACAGCTGTCTATTTAATCTCCTAGAGTGGCACGTTTTAAGGGATTCGAAGAGATTTTCTACGTTTACTATGCTGTCAATTGTCAGTGTTGTCAAGTAATAATGACAATTGATTGTCAGACGCCACGTAAACTTTGGTGCAATATGACGGACGCAGTCTGATATTTGGCGCAACCTGACCAGTGCCGCAGTTTGATCTCTGAGCTTCATAATAGTGGTGCAGCTTGATTTTTGGGGCGCAACTTAATTGCTGAGTAGTAAATACATGGCGCAACTTGATTTTCAGGCCCTACAAGACCCCCTTAAAGTTTTCAAAACTTAAGAATATTTTAATGTTTTGAAATACTTTGAATTATAAAAATTTCTGAGTCAAGTTGCGCCAGTCAATGCCCAGTCGTCATAATTAATTTTCTCAAAAACGCTCAATCTCCTCTTCGTCTTCCCGAGCCTCATTGATGATCTTCGATTTCCCATGAGGAATATGAAGAGTCAGTTTGGTTATATATATAGGGACCGATGTTTATGTTTATTCTTCACTTCTGCACTTCGATGGCACCTAAGAAGAAGGAGATGAAGACTAATGCTGGCACTGAAATCAAGTCCCCTGAAGCGGGACCCGACGTCATGCCTACAACTTATCTATTGGAGACTGACCCATCACTGAGGGCGGTGAACTTTTTAGACTGTTTTGGTTTAAACCCAACAGTCTTCAATTATTCGAGTGGTGCGCCATCGCTTTCCTCTGAAGAACGCGGCAATTCGAAGGGATTTCTTAATCTGATGTATTGCTCGGGGATCCGCAACATGTAGGAATTGGACGCTGCTCTTCGTCAGGCCAATAAGGACGAGAAAAAAAAATAAAGTTAAGCGTGCCAGCTATTATTTTAATTTCTTTTCCTGCGTCCTTGTCTGTAGGGTCCACCCATCTTTATGAAATGAAATTTATAATTTCTGATATATTGTGTGGCTGAGATTCCAAGTAGCGCATGTAGGTATACTCCTTTGATGAATTCAATATCTACTATTTCTTCAAGAGACACGTGGCAGCCATCTCATGGTTTTAAGTGCCTATTATTTAGTTCTTTCCCGAAATAGGCTCCTAGAATGACGTGCCCATTTTCCTCTTCAACACTGTTAAAAGGATGGCCAAAACGAATGAGACATTCACGCTTTCTCAAAACAGATGACTTCTCACAAGGTCCTACTGTCTAGTAAAAATTTATCATCCGCAAGTTCACTTGCGTTACTTCACCCTGTTGCTACTCTTTTGCATGCTGCACCTTCGGATGTTGGTAAGTTCCAACAGAGAACCAATGGTTTTTACACATGAGTGTTTTACTTTTGCGCCACCTTTTGAAGATAGGTACTGATTTGGATGTTGTAGACGCTGTTGATATGCGCCAATTATTTCTGAGAATAGGCCCGTACTGTGATCCAGTGCTTAGCTTCGATTAGAGGCGCACACTGCTGATATACGCCTATTGATCGACGTGCAGTATTGATATACGCCTGTTGATCAGCGCACACTGTTGAGATGCACCTATTGATCGACGTGCAGTTTTGATATGTGCCTGTTGTTCAGTACACACTGTTGATATGCACCCGATGATCGGCATACACTGTTGATATGCACCTAACTTCGGTCAGAGGCACACACTGCTGAGATGCGCCTGATGATCAGCACACACTGTTGATGTGTGCCTGACTTCGGTCAGAGGCGTACACTGCTGATATGCGCCTGTTGGTCGATGCACAGTTCTGATAGATTTTTGCTAAAAATTTCCTTTGTTGACGTTTACAAAGTCTAGTTGACAAGCTTCTTCAAAACTGGCATTGGCGACCTGGATGCTATAAAGAGCATTCTTCTGACACCCACATCAGACAGCTCATGTGATTCTGACACTCAAATCAGACAGCTCAGGACTCTCCGTGTTCCAGAAGGGTCTTCCTCAGATGGTAGGAAGAGCCTATACACATGAGAGTTGGATGGTGGAGAGACAGAATTAGGAATCATATCACAAGGGTGATCTCATTCCTGGTTCTCCTGACGGGTCGTCTTCTCTCCACCCGTTGTATTGACAGCATCTTATCTTTGAGCTGTTGTACTCTGTGGTTCTCCTCTCGTCTTTCTGAGAGAGAAGACCAGAGTCAATTCTATTGTCTGGCTCGCTGCTTCCGGACGAGATGACAAGGAACTGTCACCAACAAATAAGAAGATCCAAAGATATAATAAACCTTCATTTGTTATATTTTGAATGAAAATCCGAGATGTAGTAGATTTCCATCAAGATTATCTATGTTTTTAAAGAAGGAATAAAGAATAATTTTCTCTCCTTTATGATTTGATTTTGATGTGATGACATGGAAAATAAAATCCAAGAGGAATGTGGATGTGACAAATTGCTGATGTAAATAATCAGAATTCAGAAGCATGGAAAATATGAATTCTTGTTATGAAAAGTGAACAGTTACTTCGATTTTTCGAGGAAGAGACACTGAATGAATGAATAATCACGTCGATTTTCGAAGAAGGATAATGAATGATCGATTATAAATGAATGAACAGTTGGGCTTCTTTCAAAAAGTCGCATCATTTCTCGAGGATGACTATCTAGTTGTTCTGTCTATAAATAGAACAAAAATTTCGTAGATATCGTTAATTTCTTTCCTTTCTGTACAGAATGTCTTCCAAAGATTTGCTCACTCCGAAGATTAAAGGAAAGACTGAGATGCCCCCTGCTGAGCCTCCAGTGCCTCCTCAAAAAGAAAGGGGTAAAGGCTCAACTGTTCCTGCACCAAGACGGGACTTGATTGTCGTGCTAGTGGAACCTGGGAAGACTGCCGAAGAAGAAGCGTTGAGGATGGCTGCTTGCAAGTTTTTTGTGAGTTCAGACAATGAAATGTTTGAACTGTTGGCAAACTATGTATTTAATCATGAAGGATCGGGGCCGCCTCCCCATCCTTAATATTATGTAATTCCATTCTGCTTTTGAATAAAATAAAATTTTATCATGTCTCTAAAATAAAGTACATTTTACTTTTATACATAATATTTCTTAAAAAATTTGCTATTGATAGGCATCATAGCCACTCTGCCATCCATATCTGTTAATTGATAGGCTCCATTTGAGAAAACTTTATTTACCACATACGAACCTTTCCATTTTGCCTCGAGCTTACCTTTGCTCATATGTGTCATAGTCATAGGACGTCTGACTGTAAGAACTAACTCGCATTCCTGAAATGTTTGTATTTTGACTTTGCGATTGAAAGCTTTTGAAATCTGGACTTGATAAAGTTCGATGTGCTGTTGAGCCAGTAACCTTTTTCTCATCGAGCGCCTCTAATTCCTAAAGCCGGAGACGATCATTATTTTCTGTAGTAAGCTCATTAGCAATGGCGATTGTCAATGATAGAATTTGAATTTCCAGAGGTAGGACGGCTTCACATCCATATACTAGAAAAAAAAGGTGTGCAACCTATGGGATTACGGACAGTAGTGCAATATGCCATAGACATTCTCCAAGTTTATCACTCCAATTACGTTTGTTAATAGAGACAAACTTTTTAAAGAGTTTGATAATGGTCTTGTTGAATGCTTCAGCTAACCCGTTAGCCGCAGGATTATAGGCCATAGAGGCAATATTATTGATTCCGTTGTCATCACAGAACCTATTAAACTTTTGGCTGATGAATTGTAGCCCATTATCATGGATGATTCGAAGAGGGACACCAAATTGGTATATCATATAATGTTTGATGAAGTTGATGACACTACTAGTCTTCACTTCAGCCAAAGGTATAGCTTCTTCCTATTTGGAGAAGTAATCAGTTATAGCCAAGATGAACCGATGTCCTTTAGATGAAGGGGGATTGATAGGGCCAATTATATCCATGCCCCAAGCTTCGAAAGGCCATGAGACAGCAGTTGGATGAAGAAACTCCGACGATTGGTAAATGAAATCTGCATGAATCTGACATATACTGCACTTTTTTGCGTAGTCAATAGCATCTGATACCATAGAGGGCCAGTAGTAACCCATACGTCAGATACGATCCTGTAGTTTAGGACCAGGCTAATGTGCTCCACAAACGCATCATGAGCTTCACGTAATATCTGCTTTGCTTCATCATCAGCAAGACATCTCAAAAGTAACCCATCAAAAGTTCTTCGATAGAGAGTTTTAGTAGTATGATTATAATAGAATCGAAGCGATCGGCGACGAATACTTGTCGCTTCCTTAGGATCTTCTAGCAGTATGTCATGTACTGCAAAATCAATGAAAGGTGTTCTCCAGTCCTCGCTAATGACATTGACTTCAGTTAGATTGGTGAATTCAATGTTGTGGTTATTCTCGACATAAAATAGTTCTCAATTAGAGATAACAACCATTTGTTGTCTTTTGACTGGAACTGCCAATACCGCAGCTAGGTTAGCTAAGGCATCCGCTTCTGTATTGTATGTGCGACATACTTGTTCGATGAAGAACTCTTTGAATGAAGAAGCTATCCTGGTTGCTGCTTCATGGTATGGTACTAAATCTTGATGTCGAACTTCATATATGCCTCTAACCTGATTAACAATCAGCTTAGAGTCACCATATACTTCAAGATATTCAATATCCAATTGTTTGGCTAATTGGAGTCCAATGAGTAAGGCATTGTATTTTGCTACATTGTTAGAGCATGATTCGTCTAAAGAATAAGCCCTTTGAATAGCTAATCCATCTGGTGAAACGAGAACAATCCCTACTCCAGCAACAAGAGTACCTTCTGGTCCAATTCTGGATGCTCCGTCAAAGAACAACTGCCACGTAGAAAATTCTTCTGAGATTACATTTGATTCCAATGCCTCATCTGGAATTTTATCATAAAGCTTAGATGTTTCAGGGACAGGATGAGCTGCTAAGAAGTCAGAAAGTGCTTGACCTTTCATAGACTTTTGAGGAACATAAACCATATCATATTGTGCTAATAATACGGCCCATGTAGCAAGCCTAGAATTGAGTGTACTTGGTTTCTTCATTAAGACCCGAAAAGGATTAACTCAGGAAATAATATGACTGGTTTGGCCGATGATGTAATGCCTTGTCTTTTGAACAGCAAATATTAAGGCTAAGCATTCTTTCTCCACCGGACTATAACGATGTTCAGTTCCAATCATTGTTCGGCTAAGGTAGTAGATGGCTTGTTCATGACCTTCTTTATTTTTCTGAGCTAGCAGAGCTCCTAGTGAATGATCCATTGCACATACATACATCAAGAAGGGTATTCCTGAGATCGGTGGCACAAGAACCGTTGGACTCATTAAATACTGCTTTATGTCATCAAATGCTCGTTGACATTCTTCTGTCCAAACGAAAGATACACCTTTCTTTATTAACTGAGTAAATGGTCTGCAACGTCCAGAAAAATTCGAAATGAACCACCTGATGTACGCAAGTCGTCCTTGAAATCCTCGTAGCTCTTTTAGGTTGCGTGGAGGGCGCATCTCTTGAATGACTTTGATCTTCTCGGAATCAACGTGTATACCCTTAGAGGTAATGACGAATCCGAGAAATTTACCACTAGAGACACCCAAGAAAGACTTGGTGGGGTTCATTTTGAGTTGATACTGACATATTAGATTGAAAATAGTTCTTAAATCTTGCATGTGATCTTCCTTTAAACGACTTTTGACAGTAATATCGTCAACATAGCATTCGACAATCTTTCGCAAATGATTTCGAAAGATAGTACTCATAGCCCGCTAGTAAGTCGCACCTGCGTTCTTAAGACCGAACGACATGACTGTGTAACAATATACTCCACGAGGAGTACGAAATGAAGTATATATTTCATCTTCAGGATTCATCCGGATTTGATTATATCCTAAAAATCCATCCATGAAAGAGATTCGTTCGAAACCACGTGTATTGTCGATCATGACATCAGTAGTTGGGAAAGGGAATTCGTCTTTAGGGCAAGCATCATTGAGATTCCGAAAGTCTGTAAACTCGAACCTTTCCAGTCTTCTTCAAAACTGGAACAACGTTGGCCACCCAGTCAGGATGATGTTCTTCTCTAATAAAATTGTAAGCTATGAGCTTTTTGACTTTATCATCAATTGCATCCATCATTTTAGGATTGAATCGCCGTTGATGTTGTTTGACTGGCTTAGCATTTGGCAGGATGTTAAGCTTATGAGTTTCAACTTGAGGATATAATCCCGGTATATCTTCATAACTCCAAGCAAAGACATCTATATATTTACGAATAAGGTGAATTAATTATTGTTTGTCATTCTCAGGGAGATTCTTGCTAATAAAGATTGGTCGTGATACGCCCTCCTCCCCAATATTGATTTGGACTAGTTGATCCTCAGTAGGTGGTTCTCGTTGTTCAAAACGAAGTTTTCACTGATTGTCCATCCTTTGTGCCCAAGGGTCTACATCAGGAGCTTCTTCAATGTCATTATCTTCATCATCTTCTGAGAATTCGGCTGTCACTCCCCGATCCTGGAATAAGTATTTTAATACGTATACCGACAAATTGTATTTACCTTGTATTTATACTATGCTGTCTTTCTTCATGCATTTCCCAAAATATTCGACAAAATATTATTTTTTAATTTATTTTCTGCATTTGGGCCTACAGTTTTGGCTCATTTGGGTAACCTATTCTTGGTTCACCAATGGTTCATCATGAACCCATGGGTTCAAGATTCTATATAATAACTCCTCTCCTTCTCTCTCCTCTCATTTACTTCCTCTCATTTATTTCCTCCACCAACCAAATATTTCCTCCATCAACCAAGGCAAGTATCAACTTGCTCAAGAGATGGATCCATAATTTGTCAATGATTTCTTACAAAACTATTTGCCAAAACATGTTCTTCTCCTCAACCTATACTAGTTTAGAACTTAGAAGTTTCCATTTTGAAGCTTTGATTTTTGTAGATCTAGGTTTACTTTATTTTCAGATTTCTTGGGTTTTGATCTACTTAATCTTATTATTTCCTAGTTTTGATGGTTCCATGTTGTAGAGGATCTCATTCTACCCCATTTTGACCTAAGGGAGTTCCGATTTGGGCTTCGGATGAAGGTTTTGTGTAGTTTGGAAGCCATGGTTGCTTGGCTCCTCTTCTCGGACAAGTGGAGAAGAAGAGCAGTACTTGACCGCATGAATCCTCATGCGGCAAGTCTCTGGCCGCATGGCCTTTCCAGCCGCATGAGACTCGTTCGAGCTCAGCCGCATGGAAAGTCCTTCCTAGCCGCATAAGACTTGCTTGAGTACTTGATCGCATGAATCTTCATACGGCAAGTAATTGAGCCGCATAGCCTTGTTCAGACTCAGCCGCATGAGCCCCTATTATCTTGAGTCGCATGGACTTCATACGGCTAGCTTTCAGCCGCATGAGTTCTTTTGCACCCAGCCGCATATGCGCTACTGTTTTGGGCCGCATAAGGCCCATCCATCATCCAGCCGCATATGTATCGCCCATGCTCAGCCGCATAAGACTTCGTCTGATCATAGCCGCATATGATGTTGAACCCCGATCGCCTGGCGATTGCTCCCTTCGCAGCCGCATAAGCTGACGCCCCTTCGTCCGCATGAACCCGTCCTTTCCAGCCGCATGCGCCTTGGGCTCCCTGAGCCGCATGAGCGTGCAGTCCTAGTTACAATAAGAAGGGTAGAACATGTACCTGAGCCGCATGAGCATGCAGTTCCAGTTACAATATGAGCACTAATGTGACCCCGGAGAACAAAGTGTTCCTACCTGGTACATGTACCTGAATGTCCCAGTTCTTGTTCATGCTCGGCAAATGACTCGTAACTTCCTGTAGCATATTTGTAATGATGTATTACTCTAAGGAGGGTAGAACATGTTGACATACTGATTGACATAGATCCTCTTTGGGGTACTCGTACTAAAGTACGACTTTAGGAGGATAATCATGTAGGCCACAGCATGAAAGTCCAAGATTTCACCTAGGGTTAAATTAGGCAACTAAATATACTAGATGCATGGGGAGGGCAAAATCCCGAGATCGTGTTACACCAGCCGCCTTGAGATACTGTCTTAACGTGCCGGTTGGTCTCCACGGATACTTTGTCATCTGCAACGAGTGGATGACTGTATCCGATTAATTCCTACTATATATTATATGTTTAGCAAGGTGGCCTTACGAGGGACCTGTGCTCAATCATACCTGTCCACGCGAACCCCTGGGTTGGCTAGCCTTGCTGGAAAGATACGATCTGAGGATTCCTATTAACATGATGCGAGGATAACCTCATCCCACTAGAAACTCGTAGACTTGATTGGCCGTGAAAACGACTTGCTTGTATCCTATTGCCTTCCATGAATAACTGAGGGAAGCGGACTGTCATGGTACGTGATCCAACCCATGTTCTTATTTTATTGTTGGGTTGGTTATCGTACTATGATAGGCTGTGGACCAAAGTTATGAACGGAAGACTTATTATGGTTGTGAAGTGCTACTTCTGTGAATGACCGAGGAACATGGTCTATCGTGGTACATGATCCAACCCATGTTCTTGTTTGATTGTTGGGTTGATTATTGTGCTGCGATAGGCTATCGACTGAAGTCACGATCAGGAGATTTTATTGTTTATACCTTTTAACTTATGTGAAAGTTATAGAGTACGACACGTCTCGACTCCATGCGGCACCTTTTGTCCTTGTTTGGTTGTAAGGGTGCGATATGGGTTCGAGGATGTTGCGCCACCCTATAATAGTAGCATAAGTATTACTATTATCAATCATTCTATTTAACTGGGTTTTTAAATCTTAACTCTTGTGCCCCTTTGGCGGTACTTGCTATTCGGGGCTGACCCTGCTGGTTTTGTTTGGCCAGATCTCGTAGCAGAGCCAGAGGACACTATCTTCCTCCCTGACATCCATGGTGCATACTAGGAGCATGGCAGTTCGGGGACTCGAGTGGGTTTCTTCTCCACCACTCCTGCTTATACTTTTACGGCGTTTAGCCACCGGCACCTGTTAGCCGGATTACTCGATATTTTGGTGTCAGTACATAATTGTAATTAAACAGACTGCAGCTGTGTATAATTCTGTACTCCTGACTCTCTGAGATAGCTAAATTATAAAGCTAGTCTCTCATGACCATTTTGATGAAGCGTCAGGGACGCCTTACTGCTTTATCTTCAATGTTCATTTAATTGCTGATGTGATTTGATTGATTGAGACATAGAACTCTGTGGGACCATAGGAGACTTGATTGTAGCATGTATCCCCTAGTCTCTCGACAGCCACGATCGCCGTATGACGTTACGTACCTCATATGGAGTAGCTGGCATGGTCCGTCTTCGTATTTCGGTACTGGAGCGTGACAAGGTTTTAGTGGTGGCCCATGCAGGTCTCATTTTCAGACTTGTGGGGTATTGCGAATTATCGGGAGTCTCAATCAAAACTTGTTCCCCTTGAAATTTTGTTTCGAATTCTATGTCCTTGCCTCGATCTCTAACCTGACTTGCATCCTCGAAATCTTCCTCATCCGGACTTGATAATCTTATATTCTTCTCTATAGGGGTGCTTCATTCTCAGTAGCGGAAGAGGCCCATGAGGAAGAGCAGCAAGAGCATGGCTCGACTGGGCAGCAACAGGGGAGAGAACCTTCTCCAGTGCAGGCACGAGCAGAAATGGAACCAGAGGCAGGTGCAGCCGCAGGTTATTGAAACTCCTGCAGCACCAGCAGCGACGGCAGTACCAGACGTCGTAGCACTCCTGGAGATCATCCGGGGGTTTCTTATCACTAACCAACAGCAACAGACTCGGCAGCAGGAGCTGAACGTGTTGCTGAACCAAGGGATTCAGTTAGCTCTTGAGAGGAGTGTCGGGGTTGACTCGGGAGCATCAGGAAGGTTTCGTCGCTTAAACCCGAGGTATTTTAATGGCACGGAGGATGCCATCACTGCGGATGCATGGATTCAAGACATCGAAGCCATTCTTGTGGCAGCCAAGGTTCCAGATGATGAGAAGGTTGATCAGGTCAAATTGGTACTTCAGGATCTTGCCCGCGACTGGTGGACATCAGAAGAAGTTGGTATAAGACGTCATGTTCGTTGGACCACCTTCAGTGACAGATTCAAGGCCAAGTATTTTGGCGTAGTAGCTCGATATGAGCTCCAGCAGAAGTTTATCAGTCTCAAGCAAGCAAGCAAGACCGTAGATGGGTATGCAGCAGAGTTCTGCAGATTGTGCCATTTCGTACCAGCAATGGTGGCAACGGAGCCAGAGAAAGCTATGAGGTTCCAGCAGGGACTTTATTTGGAACTATTACAGCTTGTGGAAGGACACGACTACCAGACATTTGACGTTGTCTTGACGGCAGCCCGGAGGCATGAGCTTACCCAGCAGAGGTTGGCATCGAGGACAAGGGGTCAGAAGAGATCTCATTCCCAGGTTGGAGAAGGAGCAATACAGCGAACATCGGCACCAGCACCCGGTGTCCGTATTCATGATGCAGGAGCACCGCGAAGGACGACCGTGTCAACTAATACAGCGCCAGTTCGGCATCAGCAGCCGAGAAACCAGCAACAGCGTCAGGGAGCACCCCAGGGCTGTACATTCTGTGGGAAGGCAGGGCACACGAGGGAGGTGTGCTGGTCAGCGAATGGCTTATGCTTGAAGTGTGGTAGTTCAGACCACCGTATTTCCACTTGTCCTGTGATACAGAGGCCAGGAGGGCCAGCTCAGCAGTTTCCAGCATTGCCAGCTCTGGTGGCAACTCCGAGTGGAGGGCCAGTATTAGCAGTAAGGCCCCTAGCCCAGCGTCTACCAACACAGGCTCAGATGTTCCGCCAGGCACAGGAAGACGAAGGCCCTCAGAGGCAGCAACAGCATGGTCGAGAAAGGCCACAACGAGGGGCTCCGCGGGGCCAGGCTCTCACATTGACCTTGGGAGAGGCTCTAGAGTCTAGTGACGTGGTGGCAGGTAAAATTCTCGTCACCTTATTTCCTGCTGTAGCATTATTTGATTCAGCTACTCATTCATTCATCTCTGTACAATATGCTACACGGATTGGATTAGAGTTTGAGGCATTGCCGGAGAGGATGGATATACTCACCGGCAATGGGCTCGTAGAAGTTAGCAGAGTGCGCTTTTCATGTCCGGTGGAGGTGTATGGGCATTTGCTGCCCGCATCATTGATTGAATTCCCTATGGGGAATTTTGATGTCGTTCTTGGCATGGACTGGTTGAGAGACAGTCATACGATAATTGATTGTAGAGGAGGAAGGGTCATATTCAGCGTTCCTGGGATAGAGCAGTTCATCTTTACTCGAACCTTGAAGAATCAGGCCGGAGGCGTCATCTCAGCAGCAGTATCAGAGCCAGGACAGATTCCGAGAGTGGTCGAAGATTTTCTCGACGTCTTCCCTGATGAACTCCCAGGGATACCCCCAGTCAGAGAGGTAGAATTTAGCATTGAGTTGAACCTTGGAACGAGGCCTATTACAGACAGAGTTTACAGAATGTCGTCGTCAGAACAGGATAAGTTGTATCAACATGAAGAAGAGTTGAAGTCTAAGGGATTCATCCGAGACAGTAAATCGCCCTGGGCCGCGCCAGTGATTCTAGTTCCCAAGAAGGATGGGTCGACGAGGATGTGCATCGACTACCGCACGCTGAATGCAGTAACAGTGAAGAATAAGTACCCACTACCAAGGATTGATGACCTGTTTGACCAGTTGAGCAAGGCCAGCGCCTTTTCCAAGATCGATCTTCGGTCGGGATACTATCAAGTAAGAGTCCGGGAGCAAGACATACCAAAGACAGCATTCAGATCTAGATATGGGCATTATGAGTTTTTAGTAATGCCCTTTGGACTAACCAACGCTCCCACAGTATTCATGGATTTAATGAACCGCATCTTTCTGCCGTATTTAGATAAATTTGTGGTGGTGTTCATAGATGACATTCTTGTCTATTCCAGCAGTGAAGAGGAGCATGAAAAACATCTTAGGACTGTCTTACAGACATTGAGGAAGCATCAACTTTATGCGAAGCTCGACAAGTGTGAATTCTGGTTAGA
Organism: Iris pallida; assembly: GCA_029216955.1. NCBI lineage: Eukaryota > Viridiplantae > Streptophyta > Magnoliopsida > Asparagales > Iridaceae > Iris > Iris pallida. The sequence goes on from JANAVB010007599.1 coordinate 3,280,851, forward strand.
TCACATTTCGTTCCTGGGACATGTAGTTTCTGGGGCAGGAGTGTCAGTGGATCCGAAGAAGATTGAGGCCGTAGAGCATTGGCCAGTCCCGAGAACGGTTGCAGAAGTGCAAAGTTTCTTAGGATTAGCTGGTTACTACAGAAGGTTCGTGGCGGACTTTGCCAAGTTCTCTGCGCCCTTAACGCGTTTGACGCACAAGGACGTAGAGTTTGTTTGGTCAGCTAGCTGTCAGGCATCCTTTGAAGAATTGAAGAAGAGATTGATCTCAGCCCCGATCTTGACGCTTCCAGTAGGAGCGGGAGGCTTTATAGTATATTGTGACGCATCTGGGAAGGGTTTTGGATGTGTATTAATGCAGCACGGAAAGGTGATAGCATATGCGTCTCGACAGCTTCGAGACCATGAGAAGAATTACCCGACTCACGATTTGGAGTTAGCAGCTGTGGTGTTTTCACTCAAGTTGTGGAGGCATTATTTATACGGAGATCGGGTAGAGATCTATACTGATCATAAGAATTTGAAATACGTATTCACGCAGCGAGATTTGAACATGAGACAAAGAAGATGGTTAGAACTACTGAAGGATTTTGACTTAGATCTTCAGTATCATCCAGGCAAGGCGAATATAGTTGCAGATGCACTGAGTAGGAGAGACAGTGCCTTTATCCTGACCTCGCAGAAGCATATTTTAGAAGACCTTCAGAGTATGGTAATCGAAGTAGTTTTGCCAAGGGATATAGGAAGAATGACCAGTATGCAGATTCAGTCAACCTTAGTAGAGAGGATAAGGACAGTACAAGCAGGAGATCCACAGATTCAGAAGTTGCGGTCGGAGTGTGAATCAGGCCATAGGAAGGAGTTAGTGATTCACGAAGATGGTACGCTCAGGTTTGGAAACAGACTCTGTGTACCGAGTGGAGACCTTCGGCAAGAAGTTATGTCCGAAGCTCATAGCTCTATTTACTCCATTCATCCAGGAGGAACGAAGATGTATCGAGATATCAGGCAGTACTTTTGGTGGAATGGCATGAAAAGAGAGATAGCGAGATTTGTATCCAAGTGTCTGGTATGTCAGCAGGTGAAAGCCGAGCAGCAGAGACCAGCAGGGTTGCTACAGCCGCTTCCTATCCCAGAATGAAAATGGGAGCACATCACGATGGACTTTGTGACCGGTTTACCTAGATCCCCGACTGGTAAGAATGCAGTCTGGGTAATAGTAGATCGACTCACGAAGGTCGCTCATTTTCTTTCCTTTCGAGTCGGGCAGACTACTGAGCAGTTAGCAGAAATGTACATGAAGCAGATAGTAAGGCAGCACGGTGTTCCAGTTAGTATAGTATCAGATCGGGATACGCGGTTTACTTCCCATTTTTGGCGGAGCTTACACCAAAGTTTGGGAACCAAGTTAAGATTCAGTACTGCTTATCATCCCCAAACTGATGGACAATCAGAAAGAACCATTCAGACGTTAGAAGATATGCTACGGGCGTGTACCTTAGATTTTGGCGGATCTTGGAAGGATCACCTTCATTTAGTGGAGTTCTCCTATAACAACAGCTATCAGGCTAGCATTCAGATGGCCCCGTTCGAAGCATTGTACGAAAGGAAGTACAGGTCCCCTTTGGCATGGGACGACGTCGAAGAACGGAAGTTGTTGGGACCAGAGATGATCACGCAGACTGTAGAGATAGTTAAGTTGGTCAGAGAACGCCTTCGAGTTGCGCAGGACCGACATCGTCATTGGGCAAATCAGTATCGTAGGCCTCTAGAGTTCAGAGTTGGCGACCAAGTGTTTCTGCAGATTTCGCCTACTCGGGGTATCATCAGATTTGGAACCCGAGGAAAGCTTAGTCCAAGATACGTTGGTCCTTTTAAGATTCTCGCTCGGGTAGGCGATGTGGCTTATCGACTTGCCCTTCCGCCTTCGTTAACTGGCATACATGATGTGTTTTATGTATCCCAATTACGTGGGTATGTCCCGGATCCGAGTCATGTCCTCGATCATTCTGAGTTAGTCGTTGGTACCGACCTAACTTACGAGGAATAACCCGTGTCTATTTTAGTCCGGCGAGAGAAGGTACTCAAGAATCGGACGATAAGCCTTGTCCGTGTTTTTTGGAACCATCACTCTCCGGGAGAGTCAACCTGGGAGCGCGAGGACGAGATCAGATCTCGGTATCCGCATTTGTTTGACTAATAAGGTATATTTTTGCACCTTATTGACACGATTCCATGCTTATCTGTACCTGCTTGTTTTGTACTTTGTGATGTATGATAATAATTGCGATGATAGTTAACTTATATATGATTATGCCCTGCTTGCCCTGATTTTACTATCCTGTCTTGGCTGGAATTCCGCGGACGGAATTTTTCTAAGAAGGGTAGAGATGTCACTCCCCGATCCTGGAATACGTATTTTAATACGTATACCGACAAATTGTATTTACCTTGTATTTATACTATGCTGTCTTTCTTCATGCATTTCCCAAAATATTCGATAAAATATTATTTCCTAATTTATTTTCTGCATTTGGGCCTACAGTTTTGGCTCATTTGGGTAACCTATTCTTGGTTCACCAATGGTTCATCATGAACTAATGGGTTCAAGATTCTATATAATAACTCCTCTTCTTCTCTCTCCTCTCATTTACTTCCTCTCATTTATTTCCTCCACCAACCAAATATTTCCTCCATCAACCAAGGCAAGTACCAACTTGCTCAAGAGATGGATCCATAATTTGTCAATGATTTCTTACAAAACTATTTGCCAAAACATGTTCTTCTCCTCAACCTATACTAGTTTAGAACTTGGAAGTTTCCATTTTGAAGCTTTGATTTTTGTAGATCTAGATTTACTTTATTTTCGGATTTCTTGGGTTTTGATCTACTTAATCTTGTTATTTCCTAGTTTTGATGGTTCCATGTTGTAGAGGATCTCGTTCTACCCTATTTTGACCTAAGGGAGTTCCGATTTGGGCTTCGGATGAAGGTTTTGTGTAGTTTGGAAGCCATGGTTGCTTGGCTCCTCTTCTCGGACAAGTGGAGAAGAAGAGCAGTACTTGACCGCATGAATCCTCATGCGGCAAGTCTCTGGCCGCATGGCCTTTCCAGCCGTATGAGACTCGTTCGAGCTCAGCCGCATGGAAAGTCCTTCCTAGCCGCATAAGACTTGCTTGAGTACTTGACCGCATGAATCTTCATGCGGCAAGTAATTGAGCCGCATAGCCTTGTTCAGACTCAGCCGCATGAGCCCCTGTTATCTTGAGTCGCATGGACTTCATGCGGCTAGCTTTCAGCCGCATGAGTTCTTTTGCACCCAGCCGCATATGCGCTACTGTTTTGGGCTGCATAAGGCCCATCCATCATCCAGCCGCATATGTATCGTCCATGCTCAGCCGCATAAGACTTCGTCTGATCATAGCCGCATATGATGTTGAACCCCGGCCGCCTGGCGATTGCTCCATTCGCAGCCGCATAAGCTGACGCCCCTTCGTCCGCATGAACCCGCCCTTTCCAGCCGCATGCGCCTTGGGCTCCCTGAGCCGCATGAGCGTGCAGTCCCAGCCGCATGAACTTGTATTGACCCAGCCGCATGGACTCACTCCTCTTGAGCCGCATGGACTTTTGTGCCCTATCTGGTTACCTTATTATTATTATTATTATATATATATATATTATATGCCCATTTTATATCTTTATGCCTTTTGTCCCGAGTATGATATGAGCACTAATGTGACCCCGGAGAACAAAGTGTTCCTACCTGGTACATGTACCTGAATGTCCCAGTTCTTGTTCATGCTCGGCAAATGACTCGTAACTCCCCGTGGCATATTTGCAATGATGTATTACACTAAGGAGGGTAGAACATGTTGACATACTGATTGACATAGATCCTCCTTGGGGTACTCGTACTAAAGTACGACTTTAGGAGGATAATCATGCAGGCCACAGCATAAAAGTCCAAGATTTCACCTAGGGTTAAATTAGGCAACTAAATATACTAGATATATGGGGAGGACAAAATCCCGAGATCGTGTTACACCAGCCGCCTTGAGATACTGTCTTGACGCGCCGACTGGTCTCCACGGATACTGTGTCATCTGCAACGAGTGGATGACTGTATCCGATTAATTCCTGCTATATATTATATGTTTAGCAAGGTGGCCTTACGAGGGACCTGTGCTCAATCATACCTGTCCACGCGAACCCCTGGGTTGGCTAGCCTTGCTGGAAAGATACGATCTGAGGATTCCTATTAACATGATGCAAGGATAACCTCGTCCCACTAGAAACTCGTAGACTTGATTGGCTGTGAAAATGACTTGCTTGTATCCTATTGCCTTCCGTGAATAACTGAGGGAAGCAGACTGTCATGGTACGTGATCCAACCCATGTTCTTGTTTGATTGTTGGGTTGGTTATCGTACTATGATAGGCTGTGGACCGAAGTTATAAACGGAAGACTTATTATGGTTGTGAAGTGCTACTTCTGTGAATGACCGAGGAACATGGTCTATCGTGGTACATGATCCAACCCATGTTCTTGTTTGATTGTTGGGTTGATTATTGTGCTGCGATAGGCTATCGACCGAAGTCACGATCAGGAGATTTTATTGTTTATACCTTTTAACTTATGTGAAAGTTATAGAGTACGACACGTCCCGACTCCATGCGGCACCTTTTGTCCTTGTTTGGTTGTAAGGGTGCCATATGGGTTCGAGGATGTTGCGCCACCCTATAATAGTAGCATTAGTATTACTATTATCAATCATTCTATTTAATTGGGTTTTTAAATCTTAACTCTTGTGCCCCTTTGGCGGTACTTGCTATTCGGGGCTGACCCCGCTGGTTTTGTTTGGCCAGATCTCGTAGCAGAGCCAGAGGACACTATCTTCCTCCCTCACATCTATGGTGCATACTAGGAGCATGGCAGTTCGGGGACTCGAGTGGGTTTCTTCTCCACCACTCCTGCTTATACTTTTGCGGCATTTAGCCACCGACACCTGTTAGCCGGATTACTAAATATTTTGGTGTCAGTACATAATTGTAATTAAACAGACTGCAGCTGTGTATAATTCTGTACTCCTGACTCTCTGAGATAGCTAAATTATAAAGCTAATCTCTCATGACCATTTTGATGAAGCGTCAGGGACGCCTTACTGCTTTATCTTCAATGTTCATTTAATTGCTGATGTGATTTGATTGATTGAGACATAGAACTCTGTGGGACCATAGGAGACTTGATTGTAGCATGTATCCCCTAGTCTCTCGACAGCCACGATCGCCGTATGACGTTACGTATCTCATATGGAGTAGCTGGCCTGGTCCGTCTCCGTATTTCGGTACTGGGGCGTGACATCGGCAGACACCATATTAGAAGATACTGTTATCCGATGAACATGACCGATGCTGGTATCAGAATCCCATGAGATGGAATCAGAAGCGTTAGATCGTTCTTCTTCGTCAGATTCGGAAGGTTCTGGTGTCAAAAGTGGTGAAGTGTAACCTAAACCCCGCTTCGATTTAATGTGATATTGTTGTGAATTTCTTTTTGGAATGGAGATACGAAGGGGGGTCCGCCTTTCTTTGCCACTATTTAGGCCTGATCTGAAATCATAGCCCATTTTACGGATGATTGTTTTGGATTGTGGACGATAGCAACGTAATTTTAGTCTTCCCGTATCATCTCTATTATCATTATAGAGCATGACTTTTTGTTCCTCTCTTTTATTAAAAAGTATAGGCCTTTCATATTCCTTTGGAGACGGAACTAAGAAGTATGATTCTTGTATTGAATCCAATGATACCACATTTTGTAGAGATGATACGACTCCTATTGTAAGTGGATTAAAGCTATCTAGCATATCCAAATAGCATTGAGTATAGTAAGAGACATCAATATACTGCAAAGGAGATGCTTTATTTATTTTTACACTATCATTTACAACATGACCTTTAGCCTTAGCGGGCTTAGTCAGATTGATGATAAAAGGAGGAGAAGAAGAGCGAGAAGGAGGGAGCTTTTTACGACGAAGGTCGATTACAAGCGGCTCAGAAGGGGTGAGCTCCCTTTGTTCCCGACTATCACCAATAGGCTGCTTCTCGTGGGAAGGAATTATAGTCAGTGGTTTGGAAGACCGAGGACAGAAAGTACACCCTTTGACAGGGATCACCAGAGTATCATTTGGTATAACTTTCTGTTCTTCATCTGTGTCCATTGCCAGTACCACCTTCATGAATTCCTCTTTATACATACGTGAATCGCTGCAGTATGCTTCAACTCCTTTGAAAGGATTCAGATCTGCAACCTCTTTTTGGACCTCTCCATTACTATCCACATATTTGAAACATTGGTAGAGAGTAGAAGGTACAATATTGTGTTCATGGAAAAATGGTCTTCCTAACAAAACATTGTATGGATCATGATTGTCAATTACATAGAAAGTCACCTTTGTACGAAGATTGCCAATTTAAAGTTTTAGGCGATCTTCCCCAAAGGTTCACTTCTTCCTTGATTGAACCCCAGGATGGTAGTGATAGTTGTAGAGAGGTTATGCACTGGGATCTTCAAAGCATCTAGCAAAGACTTCGGCATGATACTAAGAGCAGACCCTAGATCAATCAGAATATGATCAACCTTCATGGTATCTACATACCCCATAAAATAGAGAGGACGATCATGACGATCGTCTTCTAACAACATGTCATCTTGTGTAAAAGTAATATTGGGTATTAACTCAAATACACTATGACAATGTGCACAACTGACTGGCTCCTTTTCAGGCTTTTTGAGGAGAGTAAGACAAGCATCAGCCTGCATCAAAGCTTCACTTAACGTCTCTCGAGTTTCTTTTGGGAGACGCAATAGTTCAAAGATTGACAATCTTGCTGGAGTATTGGCTAATTGAGCCATTATGTCAAAATTATATGGCTTTTTGAGTCCAAGAGATGAGGACTTCTTTAATGCTTTGTCAAAACGGACAGGTTATTTTCCTTTGTCTGCTGACGTCGGTTTAGGAGAAGTTGGTTCAACCACCGGCAGAGATGTAGATGGTATATTTTCAACAGGAGCAGATGATGTAGGAGGAGCATCAAGAGATGAGACCGGATTATCTTAATTTTTGGGATATTCCCGAAGATAGGGTTTTCCAGATCTAGTGCCCATTAGAATTTCTTCTTCTGCTACTGATTCAAAGGATATCAGGTTGTAGTTCTTAGATTTGGATTTGGAGTCCTTCTTTTGCTTAGAAGAGGAAGGCATTTCAAAATCTGCTACCAGATCTGAGTGAATCCACATAATCTCTCCTCTGTCAGTTGATAGTGGAATAAGATCCTCATTTTGAGGAGGTAGGAGATTCAAAATCTCGAGAATAGTCCTTGGAATGGGGACAATATCATCTTGCACAAGTTGTGGTGGAAAATTGCCAAATTATAGAGAAACCATATTAGCAGTCACCGCCTTCTCATCCCGCTGAAGAGTAATTGCTCCAGAGTTGACCAACTCCTGGATTTTGCCCTTGAGCACGTAGCATCTCTGGTTGGATGTCCTATAAATCTGTGATAAATACAGTATTTAGGGTGATCAGTTTTACCCACTTCTTCTGGCCGTTTTGCCTCTGGCAGTTGAAGCTTATTGCTTTTGATCAAGAAATCGAAGATGCTTAAAGTATCATCTTCATCAAAAGAATACTATTCTTTTGGACGAGGTGTTTTCTGTGGTGGTGCTGATGGAGTAGGTGTCGTCTGAGCAACATTCACGGCCAATGACTCCTTGCCTTTGAGATTAATGGCCAATATTTCTTTACCCTTGCAATTATTCTGGCGATTACTACCTTCGGGTGTAGAATATTCATCTTGGTTAGGATGAGTCATTTGAACTCCTAACTGCTTGAATTTTTTGGCACTGACCTCTGCCGTCTTGGCATTCATAATGAAAGAAGGCTAATCTTGGAATTGTGTAGATCTCGTCCACATACTGATAATAGGCAACAAGTTTGACTTGCAGGTGTCTATTGTTACAGTAGATGGGGTTCCTAAAGGTATTTTAAGTGCCTCTCGGCAGAATCTGTCACGCCCCGATTCGTAGAATCGTTTATTAACATATTTTATCTCTTGGAATCGATTGTCCTCGCTTGGGCGTGATGCCGTACAAGTCTGGTATTGCACTTATACAAGGCAAAGATGGTACATAGGTGATAATCTTCAATAGGAACACATTGCAGTGGCAGAAGCAGACAAATTGAAGTTAGTGAGAACAATCTTTCTTATTGAATAGAAGTACATCACTTCTTTATAGCAGCGGAGATAAAAGGATAACTTGAAGTCACACAGAGATATATATAGAACTTTATTCTCATTATTGATAATTGAAAAAGAGTACAAGACTTGTATTGAAGTACAATGCTTACAACACATCTCACTTTACATTGAAAGCCAACTGAGCAATGCTATAATGTCTACATTTGATACTTGGATACATTGGATTACAACTCAATATACTGACTTGGCTTACAATCTCACTGATACAACTGATTACAATGTTCCATACATTATGCCCTTTATAAACAGAAGACATCATCTTGTACAAGGAGAGCTTCTGTATGCCCAACAAATCTTCGATGTCGCGGGACCAATCAAGCCAATCTTCGTGTGTAGGACATTCCAAGCATGAGCACCTGCCCACAAAATATGGGTCAGCACATCATCTATGTACTGACGAGCAGAATCCAACCCACTCACATAAACTAACATTAAAGTGATCATTTAAGCAAGCATTTATTAGAGTGATCTTTCTACTTGGGGCCTAACATCAGTTTACAGTTCATGGACAATAATCAGAGTGAAGCATGTAAACATATTCTTAATAGCATTCATGTGAAGGCATCAGTAAAGCATACTAGTGTTATCATGAAAAGGCATCATTAGTTCTAACATTTGAACATGTTATGACAATTCTCATAGAAGGCATCACTTAGCATGTTACTTATGCTTAAGCAGTTTACATAACAACGCAACATGTTGACATACTGAATTTAGCATGTTAAGGAGGTTCTCATTTAAAGGCAACATCATATCATTGACTTGTTTAGCATAATTAAGCAGACCATTCAACCAACATATACTGCATGTATCATATTTAAGTGATTTCTTACCGATAGCCAACTCCCTCGTACCCGCATAAAATACAGGATAATATGATATACTTACTCTGTCTGTACAAAACATTCATTAGCATGCATCCTGACTACATGACCACTGGTGGTTGTGCACCATGTCGACGTGCCATATAGGACTTCATAGGGTATGGGATGTGCCCTTCACCAGGTTGCGAGCCCGAATGAGGATCCCAATACCGTGCTACCAAAGCACCAATTCCTCATAGGCCGACTCGATCCCACCGCCGCGGGTACCGTTCGAGGAAATCCTTGTATACAAGTACGTCTATGGTCATGCGAATGCATGTCCGTCCCGATCGTGTTCGAAGTCGCATGATACAATAATAAGATAAGAAAAGGCAACAGTTCATCACCTCCTCTTTCAAATATTTCTATCTGTTCACTTGGTGATCTCAATGATCCCAAGCCTCATCATTTCTCATTGCATCAATCATTGCAACATTTCTCATATCATTCCTTTCTAAGAGGAACAAACAAAATTTTATTCATATCGATAGGACATGCAGCATTTCATTCATATCATAGGGACAATATTCTTTCTTTTATTGCTTATAAGAAAGCAAGCAACAGCAACAGTTATGCAGAATGTACATGATTCTAGTGTTTCATTCAATTCTTTGTGTTAATAGCATAGCCAGTTCATTACTCATGTATTATTCTCGTAGCATCTCATTACTCAAGTATTCATTGCTTATACATTATTAACGAAGGGACGTTATCAATTCATTTCAAGCATCAAGTCGTATTAGCAGTTCGAGTGTGATTCATTCAGCAGTTCAATAATTCTTAACATTATCATCACTATTATTCGGTAACCAAAATAAGGGACATTTATGGACAATTTATAGTATCACATTATTCCATTTATTAAGCATGCAGGAATAAGGAGGAAGGAGGACAGTTCCACTTGCCTGCATAAAAGGGTCTTCCTGCTCCAATCCCGCTAACCGTAGCTCCACCAGCGAGCCACGCTCCAATACCCATTCCGTCTAGCCAGCTAAGAGAGACTACATTAATCTCAATTCTTCCGATTTCTAACATAAGTCACGGTCCCACATTCTGATCCCATCCAACAAGCCAACCAAATATCTCGTGCGGAACGGGACATTACAGAATCTTTCAATGAAACTCTCTGTGGATTCATTGTGTCTTTGCTTGATCTTAATAAGGGCAGACATCGTCATGTCGTTGACTCCTTCATAAAACCGTTCCAAGAACATTTGCTTGAAACCAGCAAAAGAAGTTATGCAGCCATCTGGCAAACTACGATACCAGTCGTACGCTGCGTCGGATAAAGAACCGACGAATACTCTGGTAAGGAGAGCATCATTTGGCTGTAATTGGTCAGTTATCACTTCAAAGTGATTGATGTACTTACTTGGAGAAGTGCTGCCGTCAAACAACATAATGGTTGGAAGCTTGTATTTATGAGGGAATGGGACCTTTTTCCATTCTGTAGGATATGGTTGTTTTATGCCAAGTCTCTGTAGGCCATCCTTCTGCTTGAAGGCCTCAAACTGAGTGCGCAAGAGTTTCACAGCTTCATTAGCATCCCCTGATGTTTGGGAATTGATAGACTGGTTAGAATTGTTGGAAGGAGGAACAACGTGATAATTACCACCCCCAGCACCAGACTGACTGGGATCAGCTTGAATTGGTACTGAAGTAACCTGAGAAGGTGGTACCCCCAGACTAACATTGACATATACAGAAGATGCTATAAGCTCTAGATTTGTAGCATGGTTTATAACTGGTGGCACGCATGTTGAGCCACGATTATAGTGTGCATACTTGCGACCATCTCAGCGATGGTCTTCAGTTTGTCTTCTAGTGCAACAATTCGTTGTTCTTGATTGGCCGAACTAGAAGCATCTTGATCTTCTGTGACGGTATATGCCGTCACTTCTCTTGCTGCTATTGACGAGATAGTTTTGTTTACAAAAAACAAAAATTGTTTATTCCAAACTTATAAAAGAGTACAAGAGTACAATAAATTCTGGAGAGGTATAACTGTAGGAATCTGATCAGAAGACGATCACTTTATACTTTGGACTATGTGAACTTGAAGACTAGAGCCTTTAAAGAATGCAGCAGCAATGTCATGACCCGCACCCACTGTGAGGGTACGAGAACGTAACTACGCCCAGCCTACACCGCAGTGTCGGCGGTAGAACGCTGTCCTAGGTCAACAATCATCTAGCAATATATCTCTAAACAGTTTATACTCCCCGAATGGGGGTGACATAGCAGTAAAACTCAATCACAACTACGGAAGAGATAGCACGATAGGAAATAGAACTCAAGAAAATAAATAAATGAAAAGTAGTTTAAGATAATCCCAGCAATATCCAGAAGTACATGGTCTCAGATACAGAATGAAAGAATATATACAACTCTGAACTCCAAATATAGTCTAGCTAAAACATGTCTCAAGACTGCATAAATTAAGATAAGCCTAACTAATCTAGTCTAGGCAATCGGGGTGATATCCTCATCTAGAGCTGGGTCCTCCTGAGGGTCCAGCTCGCAGGTGTCATCTAAGGCTGCCCCGTAGTAGGTATCCAGGCAAGCCTCCTCCTCGTCCTCTGTAATATTTTCAACAGGTCCAGTCAGGACATGAGCGAGTACAGTACATCTCAACAGTTTATAGCAGGTTAGAAGATATAATCATGCAGTAAAGTAAGATACAGGTACTGAAAGAAATACAGTATGTAAACAGAGAGAGAAAGCTGTAATAGAAATATCTACTATAAATAGAGAGCTAACATGTGACTAGTGAGTCAGAGTACACTATAGACATGTAAATGGCATAGGAGATTCTGATGCTACACTATGGAAGAGATTCTGATACTACACTACTTGGATAGTATTCACGTGTCTATTTCTACTCCCCCGTACCCCCAATCAGTACACAAGGATCCAAATAGGTTATGTTATGATACTATGTAAAGCCCCCGAAGGGTGATAAGCCCCCGAAGGGTGGTAAGCCTCCGAAAGGTGATAAGCGCCTGAAGGGTGATACATAGTAGACCCATAAATGGGATAAGGATTCCAGGAAGTCTCTGTGATCATAAGAGTATATGTCACAAGTGATCGAAGAATCAACGAAGCATAGTGATACGCTATGTAAGTGAAACGCACAGAACATAGAGTACCCGATGCTCCCTAAGGATAACATCTCAAGAAGTGATCCATATAGTACCAATCCGTGTGACCAACGTGACAGTACGAGTAAAGTAATCTACTGCAGGAAATAGTTCTAAGCAGGATATGAAATGATCAGAGAATGTACTCGCCTGTATCTGAGTGTCCAATATGAAACATACTGTCCAAAGAGTGGTGTCTGGCTCCTAATCAGAACAGCACAAGTCACAACAAGTCCAGAATAGTAAAATAAACTCCTACCATGCATTCTACATGATTCTAGGTCAATCTAGGCCAAAGTCAACTCTTGGTCAACTCTGGTCAACCCTAGAAGTCAAACTAGGTAAACAAGGACTAACCAAGTCTAAACTAGGCTATCTAGTCTATATAGACCAAAAACAAGTACACAACTATATCAAGCCAAAATTAAACCATCACACTAAATCACCCTGGGCCACATTAGCTACCTTCTACTTTACATATTACCAAATATCTATTACACCTATGCATATATATACATTATATGATATATACCTTATATATTAAAGAGATAGGAGGGTGTGGAAAAGGGTGTGTGGTACAAGTGAGAGTGCAAAGTATCAAGTGGAAAGAGTGTCAAGTGACTAGGCTTGTGTTAGTGGCACATGTGAAAGTGAATGCATGAATGAGTGTGTCAAGATAGTGAATGGGGTGAGTGATCAATGTGATTTCAGAAACAGTGAGGGTTAAGTGCATACATGAATGTACATGTGTGTGTATGAAAGGAAGAGGGGAGGACTGTGTGTATGGGATAAACTTGAGTATGTGCAAGGAAAAATCTGTGTGCAGGACAATAAAAACAGTGAAAGAGAGAGAGAAGCCAAGAGTGTGTTGTGTGTGTTCCACTTAGTGTGTTACAGGAGTGTCTTAGGCTCAGCTTAACACATGAGGAGACCCAATGTTTGGTTCAATAGCTGAAACAGAAAAGACAGTCCATAATTTCAGTTATACACATGCAATACCTAACTCTTCACTTAAACTCAGATTTTAGAATCAATAAAACCTAGCCTTGAAGGGAACACCAAACCAAAGTTCATAAGAAAATGCCAAGGAAGATCAATGTACTGTTGTACACTATTTTTCCAGATTTCAGCCAAAGGCAAAACCAAACTCAGTCAATATCCATACATTCATGCCTATTAAAACAGTCCCATATTTGAAACTCAGATTTCAGTCCAAAAACCTATCAATTTAAACCCAATTTCCAACCACAACAAGATAACATATAGGAGATCTATATTAGGGTTTTAAATCATGCTAATAACAGTATTAAATGGGTTAATAAAGCTGCCAAAGTTCAAATATCAAAACTGGAAAAATATTGGAAATTAATATGTATCATAATTTGGGGTAAATGGGAAAATGTAATTCGAAAACAATTAAAATGCAAAATTAAAGGTTGGTAACTAAAATATACTATGTGAGTGTGTCCCAGGGTCCACACGTGTCCACCCTTATGACACAATCATGTCCAAACAGAAAACAAATACCTACAGTGCACACAGGCACTGTGTAGTGTGCACAGGCTCGTGCGTGTGTGCACGCGTGTCGTGCATACGACACAGGCCAAACTAGGCCTCGTGCTTGCACACACGTGTACCCCTATACTAGGGCTAGGTCTAGGTCTACCTGCACAGTGTCCTAGTGTGTCGTGTCCGACGCTACAACGCCGTATCAGTGCGTGTTTTCAACAGTGCGACGTGTAGTGTGAAATCGGTGCGGGTGGGATTTCTCCCAATCCGCTCAATAAGATGAGCTAAAAAATTGGTCTATGTCATGTCAGTCATGTGTCCTAAGTGTCACCAAAATTTCATCCTAAATAGTGTCGTGTCATGTCCGCTACAGACCCCGTGTAGCAGGAGAACACTGTAGCTCACGTGCGAGCGTGTGCACGCGCGTGTCTAAACGATGAATCCGACACGAAACGACACGAACACTACCACATGAGGACAGGACACAATGAGCAAGATTAAAACTAATATTCCTATTCAAAAATATCCTGGAAACTAGGTCTAAGGGTCCACTGGGGCATTTCGACAAACAGTCCAGGTCAGGGACTGATACGTGTCCAGAACGGACACAAAACCCAATGAACTCGACATGAAGCCTATACAGACACTTAGGGGACCCTTAGGACTTCCTAATCATGAAGACAAGTTGAAAATCCATGGAGAAATGACAAGGTTACCTATTGATGAACTTCCAATGAAAAATCCTCTTTGTGAGCTCCTTTCTTGGTATCCCAATCCAAGCAAAACAACCTCAAACTGAAACAAATTTCCAATAACAGCAAGAACAATAATATTAGGATCTAATGCAACTAGTTTGGGGGAAAAAGGACCTAAAATGGATTTTATATGAATTTAGAAAGATGGAAACTCATCCCTTTCTTTCTTGAAATAAAATTCCTAAGGAAAGGAGGCTAGCCCAAGATTTTAGGAGGGGTTTTATAGTGGGGGAATCCCAATGCTATAGGTGGCCGGCTACATCTCCTAGGGATTAGGGTTTGCTAGTTTGGGCTTTGGGCCAGGTTACATAGGCTATGGTTTGATTGTTTTATTAATGGCTCTAAATCATAAGCCATGACTTATGTCTTTCTAATTTCTATTGCTAATTAGGTTCTAATGACCAAACCAAAGATTAGGCTAGGTTAGACTAGAGTCATATATCCTAACCAAGTCCATACTAACTAGGGTTAGCTCCTAGGTTGGTCTACATGGGTCCAAACTAGCCAAAATCAATCTAATCCAAACAATACCAAAATAATTCCTAAAAATTCCCATAAATTCTAATTAATTCTAATAAATTTAAATTACCCCAAAAATTTTAAAAATACCCTTACTCTAGAAATGTGGTAGTGACAAGCAATTTTTGCCAAAGTTTTTGATCTCTGTGCGTGATTGATTGCTTGATCAACAATGATTGGAAACTCTATTTATAGAGTTCTGGAAATAACTATTTTAGCAGTTATTCTGATATGCACGAGACTGAATTGCGCCACATTGAGTTGCGCCAACCTGATATTGCACCAACTTTCATTCAGTTATCAGTCATGTACTAACTGTATTTAGACGCGTGACATCATGTGATTGAGATGCGCGTGGTCGTATACAGGATAGTAGTCACGTCTTGAGAGATTAGTGGTATGTGCGCCACGTCATCCAGCTTTAGAAATAAAAATTGTCTCAACTTTATCAGGTTGTGCGAACTTCAGTCAACAAGTTGAATTGCGCCTGATTAGACTGCACCTGGACATGTGGCAACTTTTGAGAAGAATTCGTTCAGATTGCGCCTAGGCGCAACTAAAAAACTTGTCTGGATTGTGCTTAGGCGCAACTCAGAAGATGTACAGGACAACTGTCGGTCCAATCTCTTCGAGCGGCACAATTCGAGAGATTCGAAAAAATTTTCCTCGTTCACTGTGTTGTCAGTTGTCAGTACTATCAGGTAATGATGGCCATTAAATGTCAGACGCCACGTAGATTTTGGTGCAATAGGACTGGACGCAGTCTGATATATGGCGCAACCTGATCCTCGGTGCAGCTTGATCTCTGAGCTTCAAAACAGTGGCACAGCTTGATTTTCGTGGCACAACTTGATCACTGAGTAGTAGATTGTAAAACCCCAAAAAAATTTAGATTATTTTATTTATTTATTTATTTGGCTTAAATAGGATTTTATGAAATTTGTGAATATCTTTAAATTAAATAGTTATTATTATAAATGACCTTAGCCATGGTTGAGTTTGAATATGCAAGACGACTAGAAAGTATGTCATGCCTAGCATTGTTTGGTGCTTTAACTAGCATGCTAGCCATGTTAGGAGTGCCATGGTCATATAGCAGCCCCTTGCATGTTAACCATTCAAATCATGGAATAAGTCGTAATTTTTATTTAAATAATTAGTAAGAAAGCCTTTATGACTTTTAGGAGACCCGGTTGCACCAAACCTTCCCAAACATCTTCCAAGCCGAACCCAACCCTATGAAGGCATGTTGGACATTAATAAATATTAATAATTATATTTATTTGTATTTAATTCAGACTTTGTAGTGTAATTACATAGATATAATTAAATAGTTCTATATTAGGAAACCCCTTTTTAAAGTCTCAATCCAATCAACTAACCAACTCACCAAACAACCAAATCATGCCAAGTGGACCCCCACCATGTTAATTTTGGCCAAGAAAACCCTCCATGGCTAAATGCATCAAATTAAATAGGATTTAAATCCTAGATTGCTTAAAATTCATTTAAGGATATGTTAAATATACCAACTTATCCCAAACCTTAACCAAATCCTAATCTTTTCTTTCCCCACCTTGTGGCCGACCACTTCTTCCTATCCCCTCTCTATTTTTGGCAGCAATCTCCCTCCTCATAGCCTCCACACATCATCCCTTCATTATACATCTTTCCCTCCTTCACAACAACTCATCTCCTCCACCATACATCCATCCAACCCCTCAAAACAAACCCTAAAAAACTCCATCCCCCCATCCAACCCTCTATAGTCATTATCAACTCTCCCATACTCATCAAGAGAGGTTTAGCAAGCAAGGATAGCAGAAAAGATTAGAGCTGTGGTGAAGAGAAGTCATCACCACCCTTTCTAGCAAGGATCTTTGGTAAGAACCCTAATCTTTTCTAAAAACCTTTGCTAAATTTATGTAGAATATATGTTATTAAATTTGTAGAAATTATATTTTGATAAATTTTTTTATATTTAATCATCCATAAAAGTTTCATGTTTTATAGGCATAATATCCATGTTCCGGTAGGGTCAAAATTAACACCATTGTGAAGGAACTACTAGTTATTAATGCCTATTCTTGAAACTGAATTTTATGTGTATTCATATACATAAATTAGGATTTTTAAGTATTTTTCCACGAATTTAGTAACTCAATTCTGGTTGAGAAAATTATAGGTCAAAACTAGCTAATTTCGGGCGACCTGCTGACCTAGAATGCCCCGAACTTGTAGTATAATCTTACCCTTGTATCTCTGATGTTATTATTGAAAATAAAATATTTTACTTCAGTTTAAATTTTATTTTTGGGTTATTTTATCAATTATGAGTAATTAACTATGTTCCGAACAAGTTTCGAGTTAACTAGCTAACTTAGTAATCAACTAGTCATAAATGCCTTTAGAAATATTAATTCTGTAATTTTAGAGTTAATTCTATATAAAATTAGTTTAAATGATATTTTAATGATTTTTATATGATTTCTAAGTATAGTAATGAAGTAGGGGCATAACTGACTAATTGGGAGTTGGAAACCCAAAAAAACTGTGTTCGGTGTCTCGTGGAGCATGTATGTGATTGTATAGGTCTAAAGGGTCCCACGAGAAATTAAATATAATCTTAAAATATTATTTTGACTAATTAAGTCATATTGTAAGTTTATGAGTAGTGTCTTAATTTAGTTAATTAATTATCTAGGAGCGTCGGGTTCCAGAGGCGTGGACACGGGAACGAAACTTCATCCTCACATCGCAGAACCAGGCAAGTATACCTTGCCAACTTGTACAATATAATTTATATACATGTTCATCATCTCGCTGCCATTCTTTTCCTGACATTCGTGATTGCTTTATTCCATGTCTTGTACACTCGTCTTGTATATAGTTTTACTTTACATGTTTCTAGTCGCCTGCACATTCTTGTTCCTTCCTGTTATGATAGTTCTATCTATTACACTGTGTTAGTTTTATATGTATTCCTTGATAGAGTCATCTAGTCCTACACCGCGATTTTCTCGACTTGATTATAACTTGACTTGACTTGACATGACTTGAGTAGGACTTGACTTTGACATTCTATAGATTGTGAGTACTTACCTTGACTACGGTCTATAGAATTTTATACTAGGATTGGCTAATGTCTTGGTCGTGAGTACTTGCCTTGACTGCGATTGAGATACTATAGATTGTGAGTACTTGCCTTGACTGCAGTCTATAGCTTTGACCTATTAGCCATTTCTAGTATGGCATGCCAGTGTCTTAGGATTATTGTGTTTAGATCTTGTGTCTTAGTTCATCTTTTCTCGTTGGATACCCTTGATTGTTCTTTACTTCTCTGTATATTTGTACTGTTACATGTTGGCTTGTATATTATGTATCTTGCTAGTCCTCTGAGGACCTGATGATCTCTTCAGGTTTAGCGACTGCGTGGAGTTAGTTAGTAGAGCGGGATGGTAGAGGATTGCGATACATGATACAGGTATTTGCTTGTGATATTTTTTATTATCCTCTCGTGCTTTATATTCCATGCCATGTTATACTCTGCTTATTTTATAGACTCATATCATTCTTAGAGTCTAATCGGACAATATGCTAATGGGCTGCAGACCATGACCCATACTTGTTCATTCTTGTTTATATGATTCCTGTGGATTGAGATACAGTTTTACCCATGACCTTGACAGCTTATACGTACTCGAGTCGGGCTGGAGTCCGCTCGATACGTAGCTGGCTTGCTCACGAGCTCGCGTCCGAAAACCGGGTGTGGGTCGTGACATAGATACATGGCGCAACTTGATTTTTAGGCTCTACAAGACCCTCTTCAAAGTTTTCAAAACTAAAAACATTTCAAAGTTTTGAAATACTTTGAATTTATAAAAGCTTTGACTGAGTCAAGTTGTGCTAGTCAACGCCCGGTCATCACAACTAAATTTCTTTCTCGAAAACAATCAATCTCCTCTTCGTCTTCCCGAGTTTCATTGATAATTTTCATTTTCCATGAGGAATATGAAGAGTCAATTTGATGATATATATGTAGGGGTTGATCTTTGTACTTTATTCTTCATAATTTTGATGGCATCTAAGAAGAAGGAGATGAAGACCAATGCTGTCTCTGAAATTGAGTCTTCTGAAGCGAAACCCGATATCACGCCGTCGACTTATTTGCTGGAGGCTGACCCAGCATTGAGGGCAGTGAACTTTCTAGACTGCTTCGGGTTAAACCCAACTATTTTAAAATGACAACCAGAAACGAGAGTCATTCATACCTTCTCAAAATAAATGGCTTCTCACAAGGTCTTACTATTCATAAGTTCACTTGCGCCACTTCTTTCCGATGCTATTCGTTTGCATGTTGTGCCGTCAAGAATTGGTAAGTCTCAACAAAAAACCAATGGTATGAGCATTTTTCTTTTGTGCCACTTTTAAAGATATGTACTGATCTGCATGTTGTAGACGCTGTTGATATACACCTGTTGATCGACATACAACATTGATATGCACCTGTTTGATCAGCGTACTGTTTTGATATGCGCGAGTTGATCAGCGCATACTGTTGAGATGTGCCTGTGCTTCTGAGAATAGGCGCACATTGCTGATAGGCGCCTGTTGATCAGCATACTGTCGATGTGCATGCAGTTTTGATTTTATTGACTTTTTTTTTCTTTGTTCCTATTTGCAGAAGTTTGGTTAGCAAGCTTCTTCAAAACTGGCATCGGCAACTCGGATGCTATGAAGAGCATTCTTCTGACACCCACATCAGACAACTCATGCGATTCTGACACTCAGATCAGACAGCTCAGGACTCTCTGTGTTCCAGAAGGGTCTTCCTCAGATGGTAGGAAGAGCTTATACATATGAGAGTTGGATGGTGGAGAGACAGAATTAGGAATCGTATCACAAGGATGATCTCGTTCCTAGTTCCCCTGGCGGGTTGTCTTCTCTCCACCAGTTGTATTGACAGCAGCTCATCTTTGGACTGCTGTACTATGTGGTTCTCCTCTCGTATTTCTGAGAGAGAAGACCAGAGTTGGATCCATTGTCTGGCTCGTTGCTTCAGGTCAAGACGACAAGGAACTGGCACCAACAAATAAGAAGATCCAAAGATGTAATAGACCTTCATGTTATGTTTAGAATGAAAATCCGAGATGTAATAGATTTCTATTAAGATGTATCTATGATTTTAAAGAAGGAATAAAGAATGATTTTCTCTTCTTTATGATTTGATTTTTTGATGTGGTGGTAAGAAAAAATAGAATCAAGGAGAAATGGGGATGTGACAAATTGCTAGTGTAAAGAAACAGAATTCAGAAGCATGGAGAATGTAAACTCTCGTTATGAAAAGTGAACAGTCACTCCAATTTTCGAGAAAAAGGACACTGAAAATAGTCACTTCAACTCTCGAGGAAAAGAATAAAAGAATGAACAATCACGTCATTTTTTTGAAGAGAAGACAATGAATGAACAGTTATACATGAACGAACAGTCGTGCTTCTTTCTAAAAGTCGCGTTAGTTCTCGAGATTGACAATCTGGTTGTTTTGTCTATAAATAGAACAAAACTTTCATAGATATCTTCCATCTCTATCCTTTCTGTACAAAATGTCTTCCAAAGATTTGCTCACTCCGAAGATTGAAGGAGAGACCGAGACGCCCCCTGCTAAGCCTCTAGTACCTCCTCAGAAAGAAAGGGGTGAAGGCTCAACTGCTCATGTACCAAGGTGGGACTTGATTGTTGAGCTAGTGGAACCTAGGAAGACTGCTGAAGAAGCATTGAGGATGGCTGCTTGTAAATTTTTTGTGAGTTTCGGCAATAAGATGTTTGAACGATTGGCAAACTATATATTTAATCATGAAGGACCGGGGCGTCCTCCCCGTCCTTAATATTATTATAATTCTGTTCTGCTTTTGAATAAAATAGACTTTTATTTATATCATGTCTCTGAAATAAAGTATATTTTGCTTTTATACATAATATTTCTTGAGAAATTTGCCATTGATAAGCATCATAGCAACTCTGCCATCCATATCTGTCAATTGATGTGCTCCATTTGAGAAAACTTTATTTACCACATACGGTCCTTCCTATTTTGCCTCGAACTTGCCTTTGCTCATATGTGTCATAGTCATAGGACGTCTGACTGTAAGAACTAACTCGCCTTCCTGAAATGTTCGTACCCTGAATTTGCGATTGAAGGCTTTTAAAATCTGGGCTCGATAAAGTTCGATGTACTGTTGAGCCAATAGCCTCTTCTCGTCGAGTGCCTCCAATTCTTGAAGCCGAAGACGATCATTGTTTTCTGTAGTAAGTTTGTTAGCAATGGAGATTCTCAATTGAGGAATTTGAATTTCTAGAGGTAGGACAGCTTCACATCCATATACTAGAGAAAAGGGTATGCAACCTGTGGGGTTACGGACAGTAGTACGATATGCCCATAGACATTCTCCAAGTTTATCACTCCAATTGTGTTTGTTAATAGAGATAGACTTCTTAAGGAGTTTGATAATGGTCTTGTTGAATGCTTCAGCTAACCCGTTAGCCGCAGGATTATAGGCCGTAGAGGCAACATTATTGATTCTGTTGTTATCACAGAACCTATTAAATTTCTGGCTAACAAATTGTGGTCCATTATCATGGATGATTCGGCGAGGGATACCAAAGCTGTATATCACATGATGTTTAATGAAGTTGATGACACTACTAGTTTTTACTTCAGCCAAAGGTATAGCTTTTGCCTACTTGGAGAAATAATCTGTTATAGCTAAGATGAATCGATGTCCTTTAGATGAAGGAGGATTGATAGGGCCAATTATGTCCATGCCCCAAGCTTCGAAGGGCCACGAGGCAGCAGTCGGATGAAGAAACTTCGATGGTTGGTAAATAAAATCTGCATGAATCTGACATGCACGGTATTTCCTTGCATAATCAATAGCATCTGATACTATAAAGGGCCAGTAGTAGCCTATACATCGAATACGATACTGTAGTTTAGGACCAAGTTGATGTGCTCCACAAACACCATCATGGGCTTCGCATAACATCTGCTTTGCTTCATCACCAGCAAGACATCTCAACAGTAACCCATCAAACGTTCTTCGATAAAGAGTTTTAGTAGTATGATTATAATAGAATCGAAGCGATCGACGGCGGATGCTTGTAGCTTCCTTAGGATCTTCTGGCAAAATGTTATGTACTTCAGTTAGATTACTGAATTCAATGTTATGTTTATTTTCGACACAAAATAGTTCTCTATTAGAGATAACAACCATTTGTTGTCTTTTGACTGGAATTGCTAATCCCGCAGCTAGGTTAGCTAAGGCATCAGCTTTTGTATTGCATGAACGACGCACATGTTCGATGAAGAACCCTTTGAATGAAGAAGCTATCTTGGTTGCTGCTTCATGGTACGGTACCAGATCTTGATGTCGGACTTCATATATGCCTCTAACCTGATTAACAATCAGCTTAGAGTCACCATATACTTCGAGATATTCAATATCCAATTGTTTGGCTAATTGGAATCCAATAAGCAAGGTATTATATTTTGTGACATTGTTAGAGCACGACTCGTCTAAAGAATAAGCCCTTTGAATAGTTAATCCATCGGGTGAAATGAGAACAATTCCTACTCCAGCAACAAGGGTACCTCCAGGTCCATTTCTAGAAGCTCCATCAAAGAACAACCTTCAGGTAGAAAATTCTTCTGAGATCATATTTGATTCCAATGTTTCGTCCAGAATCTCATCATAGAGTTTAGATATTTCAGGGACAGGATGAGCTGCTAAGAAGTCAGCAAGTGCTTGGCCTTTCACAGACTTTTGAGGAACATAAACCATATCATATTGTGCTAATAATATGGCATATGTGGCAAGCCTAGAATTGAGTGTACTTGGCTTCTTCATTAAGACTTGAAGAGGATTGACCCAGGATATGACATGAATAGTTTGGCCTATGATATAATGTCTTATCTTCTGAACGACAAACATCAAGGCTAAACATTCTTTCTCCACCGGACTATAACGATGTTCTGCTCCAATCATAGTTCGACTAAGGTAGTAGATGGCTTGTTCATGACCTTCTTTATTCTTCTAAGCCAACAAAGCTCCCAATGAATGGTCCATTATCCGGACATATATTAAGAAGGGTATTCCTGAGATCGGTGGCATAAGAACCAGTGGACTCATTAAATACCGCTTTATGTCTTCAAATGCTCGTTGACATTCTTCCGTCCAAACAAAAGATACACCTTTCTTCATTAACTGAGTAAATTGTCTGCAACGTCCAGATAAATTTGAAATGAACCGACTGATGTACGCAAGTCGACCTTGGAATCCTCGTAGCTCTTTTAGGTTGCGTGGAGGATGCATCTCTTGAATGGCTTTGATCTTCTCGGGATCAACGTGTATACCCTTAGAGGTAATGACGAAGTCGAGAAATTTGCCACTAGAGACACCCAAGAAATACTTGGTGGGGTTCATTTTGAGTTGATACTGGCACATTAGATTGAAGATAGTTCTTAAATCGTGAAGATGATCTTTCTTGAGACAACTTTTGACAGCAATATCGTCAACATAGCATTCGACAATCTTTCGCAGATGATCTCAAAAGATAGTACTCATAGCCCGCTGGTAAGTTGCACCTGCGTTCTTAAGACCAAATGGCATGACTGTATAACAGTATACTCCACGAGGAGTACGAAATGAAGTATGTTTTTCATTTTCAGGATTCATCCGAATTTAATTGTATCCAGAAAACCCATCCATGAAAGAAATTCGTTCGAATCCACATGTATTATCGATCATGACATCGGTAATTGGAAGAGGGCTTCGTCTTTAGGGCAAGCATCATTGAGATCCCAAAAGTCTATGCAAACTCGAACCTTTTCAGTCTTCTTCAAGATTGGTACCACGTTAGCTACCCAGTCAGGATGTTGTTCTTCTCTGATAAAACCGCAAGCTATAAGCTTTTTGACTTCATCATCAATTGCATCCATCATTTCAGTCATGAATCGCCATTGTTGTTGTTTGACCGGTTTGGCATTCGACAAGATATTAAGTTTTTTGAGTTACGACTTGAGGATCTAATCCTGACATATTTTCAAAACTCCAAGCGAAGACATTAATATATTCACGAATAAGGTGAATTAATTCTTGTTTATCATCCTCTGGAAGATTTTTGCAAATGAAGATTGGTCGTGATACGCACTTCTCTCCAATATCGATTTGGACTAATTGATCCTCAGTAGGTGGCTCACGTTGTTCAAAACGAAGTTCCTACTGATTGTCCATCCTTTGTGCCCAAGGGTCCACTTTAGGATATTCTTCAATGTCATCTTCATCATCTTTCAAGAATTCGACAGACACCATGTTAGAAGATACTATCACCCTATGAACATGACCAATGCTAGTATTAGAATCCCATGAGATAGAATCAGAAGAGTTAGACCGTTCTTCTTCATCAGATTCAGAAGGTTTCAGAGTTGGAAGTGGTGAAATAAAACCTAGTTCCCGTTTCGTTTCACTGTGGTATTGTTGTAGTTTTTCTCTTGGAACAGCAATACGAAGAGGAGTTCGCCTTCCTTTACCGTTGTTGAGGCCAGTTTTAAAATCATAGCCCATTTTATGGATGATTGCTTTGGATTGTGGACTATAGCGGCGTAATTGTAGCCTTCCTGTATCATCTCTATTATCATTATAGAGCATGATTTTTGGTTCTTCTCTTTTGTTGAAGAATATAGGCTTTTCATCTTTCTTTCGAGACGGTACTAAGAAGTACGACTCTTGTATTGAATCCAGTGATACCACATTTCGCAGAGATGATACGACTTCTATTGTAAGTGGTTTAAAACTATCTAGCATATCCAAATAATACTGACTATAGTAAGAGACATCAGTATACTGCAAAGGAGATGCTTTATTGATTTTTACACCATCATTTACAACAGGAACTTTAGCCTTAGCAGGCTTAGTCAGATTGATGACAAGAGATTGAGAAGAAGAACGAGATAGAGGAGGGGGCTTCTTGCGATGAAGATCGATTACAAGCGGCTCAGAAGAAGTGAGCTCCCCTTGTTCCTGACCATCACCCTTAGGCTGCTTCTCATGGGAAGGAATGTAGATAGTCAGTGGTTTGGAAGAATAAGGACAGGAAGTACGTCCTTTAACCGGGATCACCAGAGTATCATTGAGCACGCTTTTCTGTTCTTCATCTATGTCCATTGCCAGTACTACCTTCATGAATTCCTCCTTGTACATGCGAGAATCGTTGCAGTATGCTTCAACTCATTTGAAAGGATTCAAATCTGTAACCTCTTTTTGGACTTCTCTATTACCTTCCACATATTTGAAACATTGATGGAGAGTAGAAGGTACAATATTGTGTTCATGGAGGAATGGCCTTCCTAACAAAGCATTATATGAGCCATAATTGTCAATAACATAGAAAGTTACCTTTGTACGAAGATTGCCAATTTAAAGTTTTAGGCGTATCTTCCCCAAAGGTTCACTTCTTTCTTGATTGAACCACAGGATGGTAGTGATAGTTGTAGAAAGGTTATGCACTGGGATCTTCAAAGCATCCAGTAAAGACTTCGACATGATGCTAGGTGCGGACCCTGGGTCGATCAAGATACGGTCAACTTTCATGGTGTCCATATACCCTGTGAAATAGAGAGGACAATCATGACGATTGTCTTCTAACAACATGTCATCTTGTGTAAAAGTGATGTTGGGCATCAATTCAAATATACTATGACAATGTGCACAGATGACTGGCTCCTTTCCAGGCTTCTTGAGAAGAGTAAGACAAGCGTCAGCCTGCATCAAGGCTTCACTTAACGTCTTTCGAAATTCTTTTGAGAGACGTAAGAGTTCAAAGATTGACAATATTGCTAGAGTATTGGCCAATTGAGCCAATATGTCAAAATTGTAAGGCTTTTCAAGTCCAAGAGATGAGGATTTCTTCAGTGCTTTGTCAAAGCAAACAGATTGTTTTTCCTTGTCTGCTGATGTCGGTTTAGGAGGAGATGGTTCAACCACTGGCGGGGATGTAGATGGTATATTCTCAGCAGGTAAAGATGATATAGGAGGAGCATCAGGAGATGGAGCAGGATTCTATTAATTTTTGGGATATTCCCGAAGATACGGTTGTTAGGGTTATATACTAAAAGCATCACTAACCTTATTTTCTTAAATTTTGAATGAGAATCATATGGGCAAATGTTTGCATATTGTATTTGTTGCAAGTGTTAATACAAATGTCTGATATTCTATATTGTAGATAATATGGTGTGTGGTGTCACACAGAAGATCATATTATTAGTTTCCTGTGGAGTATATAAATAGTTCACAACCTAGATGGACTTAGACAATCTATTGGAAAGGTTGTAGTGTAATCTGGTATTAGTCTATCTTGACTATAGGTTTACACTAGTACACTTTGTATGTATTAAACAGGACCACTTGAGGTTGTTCTCTTTGTACTGACTACATAAGAGAACAAATACCTCTGTTATTATGGATGCTTGTACTCTTAATCCGGATATAATAACGGACATGTATATGCAATGTGCATTACTTTGACGCATAAAAGAGTGAGATTCATTATGGATCAACAACCTCTATGAATTGGGTAATAACATTGTATGTATAATGGACTGTTGATTATAAATGGAATCCATGTCCCGATACATTGGGTTGATGATGTCCTCTTAAGGAGCTCATAAGGATTGTCATGTAAACCCTGCAGGTGGATTATATCCGACATGACAAATAAAGTTGAGCGGTACTACTTAAGGATAAAAGATGTCGAATCAATATAGTTGTCAGTAACTTAATTTGATCGACGGATATACGATATCTTAACATGGGGAGCCAAACGAGCATATAATAAAAGGAGCCCACAAACATAATTTGGGATTAGGGAGGTAGTGCAACAATAGCTCATTAGTGGATCGAGCTATTGTTAATGGGCCTGGATTGTGTGTTCGGGCTGAACACGGGATATCCAGATCCGTTAGGAGGCCTAACCCTAATTTCTCCTCATGGTCTCTGCCGTAGCCTATATATATCCTCTATTCTCTGGCCGCCAGATTACTGATCAAAAATATAAAATTTTCTCTAAATTTGTGATTCACGTAAGGAGAGAAAGAGAGTGCTGCCAAGGAGAAGAAAAGGTTGGGAGATCGTCGCCCACACGACGTCCAACTCGAGGAAGGAATACGTGCAGAAGATCTTAGGGTCGTCCGCTCGAGATTGCCCGAAATTACTTGTCTCCTTTCCGTCGTAGGTATAATTCGTGAACCCTAGTTTCCGTCTATGAAGGGTTAGAACACGTATTAGATCTGTTCAACTTTCTATCAATCAATACGTACACCAAAGGAAGGGTCGTGGGAATCCCCAGTTCCATCAATTGGTATCAGAGCCACTTTGGATCTACGTATTGATTGATTCGTCCATGTTGTCCAATAAAACTTGCGCTATGTAATAGTCGGTAGATGTAGATCTGTTCTAACTCGATTTTGCAGGCATCTTATATCCAACTATTATGGTCCAATGCATATTTTTTTTGATTGTGTTGTTTAAACCACGGACATGTCGTGGATGTTGTTGTTGATGTGGATGTAATTAAAATCACGAGGGTTGATCGTGCTTATTAATTTAATTTTTCAATCTAGATTATGTGTGAACTCCTTCGGGAGGCATAGGACTGATGTAATTTTAATTATTTTTGATCAATCGTGATGGCGGTGGTGGCTGTTTCTGATGCTGGACGAGATGCTATTTTTGAGCAATCCAGAGGTAGACAGATGATTTTCGATGAAGGAATCGACAGCCAAAACCTTAAAAAAAAATTGAGGCGCTGCCCCGAACCCCGCGACCTGACCGGGCAGATCGAACCCCGTATAGATCTGCGCAGCGCCAGATTTTGGATTCGGATAGTTGAGGACGGAGCAGCAAAGATGACCATAATAGTTGGATATTTTCTCTTATTTTTGTCATTTTGCTTTTTCTAATTATGCATGTTTATTATTGTGTGGTTGTTTTTTTTGAAAAACCAAGCCTACATTAATAATGGACAACATGTACATAATATCAACTAGTAGAAAAACCCTCATTGTTAAATAACTAAGTGGGAGAGGATTTTTATTTAGTATAAATCCTATGGTCTCCATTACTGGTTTGTAGGTGATGTAATTATACTTGCGTGTTGGCTTTAGTGCTTTCCTCCATATCGGATGAGTATAATTATGGATCACCAGTACAAACTTCCTTAGGGATAATTGTAGAAAGTTACCTAGTATGTGTTCACTTCTCCATCTGAAGGAACTCATTACAAGGTAATGGACTTAGTATTAAGTAATGGTATACACTTAGATACAAATAATGGTATCCTCCCCATCGGAGTCACTGCTATTATTTGTATGACCAGAGCAAGACTAGCATATTAATTTTATTCGTCATAAATTATATTGGCATGATAGTAAAATTAATAAGAAAAATCTACTTGAACAAAATTGAATTTGTATACGTCCACACTATCGTGGCATGCTAAATTCATGGTGTTCAAGGTGTTGGTGAATTTCTTATTATTGTTTTGAGGGAATCAATATTTAGTTAATTCAAAAAGTTTTTTTTACCCTACATAATTTTATTTATGTGATTCTCAGGATTTCAAAAATGGGTTCTTTCAGTCCACTTATGGTGATTCATAAGGAAAACAAACTTACTGGACCTAATTATATTGACTGGAAACGTAATTTGGACATTGTTCTGACTGCTGAGGAGTACAAATATGTATTTGTTGAGGAATGCCCACCTAAGCCTGATGCTAACTCTGATGAAGAGGTCAAAGAGGCTTATAAGAAGTAGAAAAAGGCAGATGAGATGGCGCGGTGTTACATTCTGGCATCTATGTCAAATGTACTGCAATATCAACATCAGGCCATGGCCACAGCTTATGACATGATGTATAACCTCAAGGAACTCTTCGGACATCAGAGTAGAGCAGCTAGGCAGTTTGCTATGAAATGTTTGATGAATACAAAAATGGCTGAGGGCACACCAGTAAGGGATCATGTTCTCAAGATGATGGATCATCTGAATGAGATGGAGATCCTTGGAGCTGAAATCGATGGGAAAACCCAGGTTGATATCATTCTCGGGACTCTGCCTAAAAGTTTTGACAATTTCTGCCTTAATTACAACATGAATAAAAGGTTGTATAGTTTGGCAGAACTTGCAAAAGAGCTACAGGATGCTGAATCTCTCTTTAGGCAGAGTGGTCATGTTTTTGTTTCTGAAAAGGCTTCTACTTCTAAGCCAAAAGGCGGTAAGAAGAAGAATAACATTCAGAAACAGGCAAACTCAGCAAAGAAGGGCATGGGACCTCAAGGCGCGGTGAAAAAGCCGAAAGGCAAATGTTTCAAGTGCAAAGGGTCAGAACATTGGAAGACTGATTGTCCACTTCTCAAACAAGGGAACAAAGAAGGTATATCTCATTTACTAGTAGTTGAAACATGTTTAGCGGTGTTATCTACCGGCACCTGGTGTGTAGATACAGGAGCTACTAATCATGTCTACAATACATTGCAGGGGTTCCAGAAAACCAGACGGCTCAGTGATGGAGAGATATGCTTGTTCATGGGTGATGCTACAAAAGTATCGGTCGTTGCATTAGGAGATATTACTTTATCTTTTGGTAGAAATAAGTCTTTGCCATTGAGAGATTGTCTTTATGAACCTTCACTTAGAAGGAATTTAGTTTCTGTTTCTATGTTAGTTAAGGATGGATATTCAGTTTATTTTAATGACAATATTGTTATTAGAAAGAATAAACATTTTATCTGTTCTGGTGCATTGGTTGATAATTTGTATGTCATTAATCCTATTTCGCCCACAATGCAACTTATGAAAATAAATAATATGTCATCTAACTTAAATAAGAGAAAAGAACCTTCTTGTATAAACCAAACATATCTTTGGCACTTACGATTGGGGCATATTAACCTAAGAATGATTCAAAGACTGGTTAAAGATGGACCTTTGAGTTCATTGGAAGTGGAGGCACTACCAGTCTGTGAATCCTGCTTGGAAGGTAAAATGACCAAAAGGCCTTTTATGGCAAAGGGGTATAGGGCCAAAGATGTGTTGGAATTGGTTCATTCTGATTTGTGTGGACCCATGACTATCCAAGCTAGAGGTGGCTTTGAATATTTTGTCACATTTATTGACGATTATTCAAGGTATGGATACATTTATTTGATGTACCGTAAGTCTGAGTGCTTTGAGAAATTCAAAGAGTACAAGGCTGAAACGGAAAAACGTCATGAAAAATATATCAAGTCATTACGATCAGATCGTGGTGGCGAGTACCTCTTTGGAGAGTTTAGCGATTATTTATCAAAGGCTGGAATTGCATCCCAATTGATTGCACCTGGAACGCCTCAACAGAATGGTGTAGCCGAAAGAAGGAATAGAACTCTTTTGGAGATGGTTAGATCAATGATGAGTTATTCGGATTTGCCAGATTCGTTTTGGGGATATGCCTTAGAGACCGCAGCTTATATTTTGAACTTGGTTCCTTCTAAGTCAGTACCTCTTACTCCCACAGAGCTGTGGATTGGGCGTAAGCCTAGTCTGAAACATGTTCGCATTTGGGGTAGTCCAGCACATGTGCTGAATGGAAAAGCAGATAAGTTGGAATCTCGTACAGAAGTACGCTTGTTTGTAGGCTATCCAAGAGGAACGAAAGGAGGTTTATTTTATAGTCCTAAGGATCAGAAGGTCATTGTTAGCACCAATGTCCGATTCTTAGAGGAATACTATGTGATGAACCATAAACCCATAAGTAGAGTTGTTCTAGAAGAACTGAGACGTGAGACACCAAGTACTTCAGTACCAACAGTACAAGAGGATGAACCACAAATAACTGCACAACGTGTCACAAATGTTACACCACAACCGATAGTGCCTCGTCGTAGTGGGAGGGTTGTGATATAACCTGATAAATATATGTTCTTGGGAGAGTCGTCAGACTTCGTCCCTGAGGAACAAGATTATGATCCCTGTACCTACAATGAAGCACTCCAAGATAAAGATGCAGAGTCTTGGCAAAAAGCAATGATATCTGAAATAGAATATATAGATTCTAATCAGGTCTGGGAGCTTGTAGAACCACCCGTTGGTGTAAAAGCCATTGGATGCAAGTGGGTCCATAAGAGAAAAAAAGGATCAGATGGTAAGGTTGAAACCTTTAAAGCTCGGCTTGTAGCAAAAAGTTTTACTCAAAGAGAGGGTATCGATTATGAGAAAACCTTTTCTCCTGTAGCCATGCTTAAGTCTATTCGGATTCTTTTATCTATTACAGCTCATCTCGATTATGAGATTTGGCAAATGGATGTCAAGACAGCTTTCCTTAATTGAAGTCTTGAGGAAGACATCTATATGAAGCAACCAGACGGGTTCATTGAAAAGGGCCAGGAGCATCTTGTTTGTAATCTCAAAAAGTCCATTTATGGACTTAAGTAAGTTTCCAGATCTTGGAACATTTGTTTTGATCAGGTGATAAAATCCTATGGATTTGATCAATGTCAGGATAAATCATGTGTATACAGAAAGTGTGACGGAAACATAGTGGTGTTCCTAGTACTTTATGTGGATGACATCTTGCTCATTGGAAACAATGTGAAGGTATTATCTGATATAAGGGTATGGTTATCCAAACAGTTTGATATGAAGGACTTGGGAGAAGTAGGTCACATCCTTGGGATCAAAGTTCTACGAGATCGCAAGAAAAAGATGTTGGACTTATCCCAAGCTTCCTATATCGATACTGTACTAACTCGTTTTAGTATGCAAAATTCTAAGAAAGGTTTCTTACCTTTTAGACATAGAATTGCTCTATCAAAGGAGCAGTGTCCGAGGACACCTAAAGAGATAGAGAACATGAAGGCAGTTCTTTATGCTTCAGCAGTAGGAAGCTTAATGTATGCAATGCTATGTACGAGAACCAGACATCTGCTTTGCCGTAGGCATGGTCAGCAGATCAGTCTAACCCAGGACAAGAGCACTGGACTGCCGTAAAGCATATTTTGAAGTACCTGAAAAGGACTAAAGAGTATATGCTAGTTTACCAGGCAGATAGTTTAGTTCCCTTGGGGTATACAGACTCAGATTTTCAGTCAGATAGGGATTCCAGAAAATCTACCTCAGGTTATGTATTTCCTTTGGGAGGTGGAGCCATTGTGTGGAGGAGTATCAAGAAAAAATGTATTGCTGATTCCACCATGGAAGTCGAGTATGTGGCAGCCTCTGAGGCAGCCAAAGAAGCGGTTTGGCTCAGAAACTTTCTGTTGGACTTGGATGTGGTATCTAGTTTGCCTAAGTCTATTACACTTTATTGTGATAATAGTGGTACAGTTACAAACTCGAAGGAACCACGAGCCCATAAGACAGGTAAACACATTGAGCGCAAGTACCACCTGATACGAGATTTCGTAAAGAAAGGAAAAGTTGCTGTGATCAAGATAGCATCAGTCGACAACCTAGCTGATCCCTTCACAAAGAGCTTACCAGCTAAGGCTTTTGACAGTCATGTTGAGGGAATAGGAGTCAGATTTGTAGCAGCATGGCTTTAAGTATAAGTGGGAGATTTGTAACAGTATACTGAAAAGCAATGCTTTGAGTATAAGTGAGAGATTGTTAGGGTTATATACTAAAAGCATCACTTTTGTAGTAACCTTATTTCCTTAAATTTTGAATGAGAATCATATGGGCAAACGTTTGCATATTGTATTTGTTACAAGTGTTAATGCAAATGTCTGATATTCTATATTGTAGATAATATGGTGTGTGGTGTCACACAGAAGATCATATTATCAGTTTCCTATGGAGTATATAAATAGTTCACAACCTAGATGGACTTAGACAATCTATTGGAAAGGTTGTAGTGTAATCTGGTATTAGTCTATCTTGACTATAGGTTTACACTAGTACACTTTGTGTGTATTGAACAGGACCACTTGAGGTTGTTCTCTTTGTACTGACTACATAAGAGAACAAACACCTCAGTTATTATGGATGCTTGTACTCTTAATCCGGATATAATAACGGACATGTATATGCAATGTGCATTACTTTGACTCATAAAAGAGTGAGATTCATTATGGATCAACAACCTCTATGAATTGGGTAATAACATTGTATGTATAATGGGCTGTTGATTATAAATGGAATCCATGTCCTGATACATCGGGTTGATGATGTCCTCTTAAGGAGCTCATAAGGATTGTCATGTAAACCCTGCAGGTGGATTATATCCGATATGATAAATAAAGTTGAGCGGTACTACTTAAGGATAAAAGATGTCGAATCAATATAGTTGTCAGTAACTCAATTTGATCGACGGATATACGATATCTTACCATGGAGAGCCAAACGAGCATATAATAAAAGGAGCCCACAAACATAATTTGGGATTAGGAAGGTAGTGCAACAATAGCTCATTAGTGGACCGAGCTATTGTTAATGGGCCTGGATTGTGTATTTGGGCTGAACACGGGATATCCAGATCCGTTAGGAGGCCTAACCCTAATTTCTCCTCATAGTCCCTGCCGTAGCCTATATATATCCTCTATTCTCTGGCCGCCAGATTACTGATCAGAAATCTGAATTTTTTTCTAAATTCGTGATTCACGTAAGGAAAGAAATAGAGTTGTCACGCCCCAGTACCGAAATACGGAGACGGACTAGGCCAACTACTCCATATGAGGTACGTAACGTCATACGACGATCGTGGCTGTCGAGAGACTAGGGGGTACATGCTACAATCAAGTCTCCTATGGTCCCACAGAGTTCTATGTCTCAATCAATCAAGTCACATCAGCAATTAAATGAACATTAAAGATAAAGCAGTAAGGCGTCCCCGACGCTTCATCAAAATGGTCTTGAGAGACTAGCTTTATAATTTAGCTATCTCAGAGAGTCAAAAGTACAAAATTATACACAGCTGCAGTCTGTTTAATTACAATTATGTACTGACACAAAATATCGAGTAATCCGGCTAACAGGTGCCGGTGGCTAAACGCCACAAAAAGTATAAGCAGGAGTGGTGGAGAAGAAACCCACTCGAGTCCCCGAACCGCCATGCTCCTAGTATGTACCATGGATGTCAGGAAGGAAGATCGTGTCCTCCGGCTCTGCTACGAGATCTGGCCGAACAAAACCAGCGGGGTCAGCCCCGAATAGCAAGTACCGCCAAAGGGGCACAAGAGTTAAGATTAAGAACCCAGTTAATAGAATGATTGATAATAGTAATACTTATGCTACTATTATAGAGTAGCGCAACATCTTCGAACCCATATGGCACCCTTACAACCAAACAAGGACAAAAGGTGTCGCATGGAGTCGGGACGTGTTGTACTCTATAACTTTCACATAAGTTAAAAGGTATAAACAATAAAATCTCCTGATCGTGACTTCGGTCGATAGCATATCGCAGCACAATAACCAACCCAACAATCAAACAAGAACATGGGTTGGATCATGTACCACGATAGACCATGTTCCTCAGTCATTTACAGAAGTAGCACTTCTCAACCATAATAAGTCTTTCGTTCATAACTTCGGTCCACAGCCGGTCATAGTACGATAACCAACCCAACAATCAAACAAGAACATGGGTTGGATCATGTACCATGACAGTCCGCTTCCTTCAGTTATTCACGGAAGGTAATAGGATACAAGCAAGTCGTTTTTACGGCCAATCAAGTCTACGAGTTTCTAGTGGGACGAGGTTATCCTCGCGTCATGTTATTAGAAAATCCTCAGATCGTATCTTTCCAGCAAGGCTAGCCAACCCAGGGGTTCGCGTAGACAGGTATGATTGAGCACAGGTCCCTTGTAAGGCCACCTTGCTAAAACATATAATATATAGCAGGAATTAATCGGATACAGTCATCCACTCGTTGCAGATGACACAGTATCCGTGGAGACCAGCCGGCACATCAAGACAATATCTCAAGGCGGCTGGTGTAACACGATCTCGGGATTCTGCACTCCCCATGCATCTAGTATATTTAGTTGCCTAGTTTAACCCTAGGTAAAATCTTGGAATCACATGCGGTGGCCGGCATGATCATCCTCCTAAAGTCGTACTCAAGTACGAGTACCCCAAAGAGGAACCATGTCAATCAGTATGTCAACATGTGCTACCCTCCTTAGTGTAATGCATCATTGTAAATACGCCACGTGGAGTTACGAGTCATTTGTCGAGCATGAACAAGAACTGGGACATTCAGGTACAGGTATCGGGTAGGAACACTTTGTTCTCCGGGGTCACATTAGTGCTCATATCATGCTCGGGACAAAAGACATAAGGATATAAAATGGGCATATAATATCTGGTAAAATATCAAAAGCGTACGCACAAAAGCACGCACGCTCAAGGGGAGCTGCGTGCGTGAAAAGTCACGCAGGCTCACTCAAGGCAGCGTGCGTGAAAAGTCACGCAGGCTCAAGGGGAGAGCTGCATGAAAAGTCACGCAGGCTCAAGGGGAGAGCTGCGTGAAAAGTCACGCAGGCTCAAGGGGAGAGCTGCATGAAAAGTCACGCAGGCTCAAGGGGAGATAATCTTCCAACGGGAAGCATGCTCAAACAGGAGCACACTGCTCACTGTCTTCTCCAAACAGCAAGAACACCAAGGCTGAACCCAAGCTTCAAAGCATCATAACTTGGCCATCCGAACTCCAAATCCAGATTTCCAAAGTTCCAACTTGGGTGAAACTGAATGCTCTTCCACATGGAAGCATCAAAAACCCATAAAATCCAACTAAAGTAGATCAAACCATGCAAAATCCGAAAATGACTAAAACTTAGATCTACAAAAATCAAAGCTTCAAAATGGAAATTTCCAAGTTCTAAACTAGTATAGATTGAGGAGAAGAACATATTTTGGCAAATAGTTTTGTAAGAAATCATTGACAAAATTATGGATCCATCTCTTGAGCAAGTTGGTACTTGCCTTGGTTGGTGGAGGAAATAAATGAGAGGAAGTAAATGAGAGGAGAGAGAATGAGATGAGTTATATAAAGATCTTGGACCCATGGGTTCATGATGAACCAAAGGGTTCATGATGAACCATTGGTGAACCAAGAATAGGTTACCCAAATGAGCCAAAATTGTAGGCCCAAATACAGAAAATAAATTAGAAAATAATATTTTGTCGAATATTTTTGGGAAATACATGAAGAAATACTGCATAATAAATATCGTATAAATTCAAGGTAAATATAATTTATCGGTTTACGTATTAAAATACGTATTCCAGGATTGGGGAGTGACATCTCTACCCTTCTTAGAAAAATTCCGTCCTCGGAATTCCAGCCAAGACAGGATAGTGAAATCAGGGCAAGCAAGGCACAATCATATACAAGTTAATTATCATAGCAGTTATTATCATACATCACAAAGTGCAAAACAAGCAGGTGCAGATAATCATGGAATCAGGACAATAAGGTGCAAAAATATACCTTATTGGTCAAACAAATATGGATACCGAGATCTGATCTCGTCCTCGCGCTCCCAGGTTGACTCTCCCGAAGAGTGATGGTTCCAAGAAACACGGACAAGGCTTATCGTCCGATTCTTGAGTACCTTCTCTCGCCGGTCCAAAATAGACACGGGTTGTTCCTCGTAAGTTAGGTCGGTACCAACGACTAACTCAGAATGATCGAGGACATGACTCGGATCTGGGACATACCCACGTAATTGGGATACATGAAACACATCATGTATGCCAGTTAACGAAGGCGGAAGGGTAAGTCGATAAGCCACATCGCCTACCCGAACGAGAATCTTAAAAGGACCAACGTATCTTGGACTAAGCTTTCCTCGGGTTCCAAATCTGATGATACCCCGAGTAGGCAAAATCCGCAAAAACACTTGGTCGCCAACTCTGAACTCTAGAGGCCTACGATGCTGATCTGCCCAATGACGATGTCGGTCCTGTGCAACTCGAAGGCGCTCTCTGACTAACTTAACTATCTCCACAATCTGCGTGATCATCTCTGGCCCCAACAACTTTCGTTCTCCGACGTCGTTCCAAGCCAAAGGGGACCTGCACTTCCTTCCGTACAATGCTTCGAACGGGGCCATCTGAATGCTAGCCTGATAGCTGTTGTTATAGGAGAACTCCACTAGATGAAGGTGATCCTCCCAAGATCTGCCAAAATCCAAGGTATACGCCCGTAGCATATCTTCTAACGTCTGAATGGTTCTTTCTGATTGCCCGTCAGTTTGTGGATGATAAGCAGTACTGAATCTTAACTTGGTTCCCAAACTTTGGTGTAAGCTCCGCAAAAAATGGAAAGTAAACCGCATATCCTGATCTGATACTATACTAACTGGAACACCATGCTGCTTTACTATCTGCTTCATGTACATTTCTGCTAACTGCTCAGTAGTCTGTCCAACTCGGAAGGAAAGGAAATGAGCGACCTTCGTGAGTCGATCTACTATTACCCAGACTGCATTCTTACCAGTCGGGGATCTAGGTAAACCGGTCACAAAATCCATCGTGATGCGCTCCCATTTCTATTCTAGGATAGGAAGCGGCTGTAGCAACCCTGCTGGTCTCTGCTGCTCGGCTTTCACCTGCTGACATACCAGACACTTGGATACAAATCTCGCTATCTCTCTTTTCATGCCATTCCACCAAAAGAACTGCCTAATATCTCGATACATCTTCGTCCCTCCAGGATGAATGGAGTAAATAGAACTATGAGCTTCGGACATAACTTCTTGCCGAAGGTCTCCACTCGGTACACAGAGTCTGTTTCCAAACCTGAGCGTACCATCTTCATGAATCACTAACTCCTTCCTACGGCCTGATTCACACTCCGACCGCAACTTCTGAATCTGTGGATCTTCTGCTTGTGCTGCCCTTATCCTCTCTACTAAGGTTGACTGAATCTGCATACTGGTCATTCTTCCTATATCCCTTGGCAAAACTACTTCGATTCCCATACTCAGAAGGTCTTCTAAAATATGCTTCTGCGAGGTCAAGATAAAGGCACTGTCTCTCATACTCAGTGTATCTGTAACTATATTCGCCTTACCTGGATGATACTGAAGATCTAAGTCAAAATCCTTCAGTAGTTCTAACCACCTTCTTTTCTTCATGTTCAAATCCCGCTGCGTGAATACGTATTTCAAACTCTTATGATCAGTATAGATCTTTACCCGATCTCAGTATAAATAATGCCTCCACAACTTGAGTGAAAACACCACAGCTGTTAACTCCAAATCGTGAGTCGGCTAATTTTTCTCATGGTCTCGAAACTGTCAAGACGCATATGCTATCACCTTTCCGTGCTGCATCAATACACATCCAAGACCCTTCCCAGATGCGTCACAATATACTGTAAAGCCTCCCGCTCCTACTGGAAGCGTCAAGATCGGGGCCGAGATCAATCTCTTCTTCAATTCTTCAAATGATGCCTGACAGCTAGCTGACCAAACAAACTCCACGTCCTTGTACGTCAAACGCGTTAAGGGCGCAGAGATCTTGGCAAAGTCCACCACGAAACTTCTGTAGTAACCAGCTAATCCTAAGAAACTTCGCACTTCTGCAACCGTTCTCGGGACTGGCCAATGCTCTACGGCCTCAATCTTCTTCGGATCCACTGACACTCCTGCCCCAGAAATTACATGCCCCAGGAACGAAATGTGATCTAACCAGAATTCACACTTGTCGAGCTTCGCATAAAGTTGATGCTCCCTCAATGTCAGTAAGACAATCCTAAGATGTTTCTCATGTTCCTCTTCACTGCTGGAATAGACAAGAATGTCATCTATGAACACCACCACAAATTTATCCAAATACGGCAGAAAGATGCGGTTCATTAAATCCATGAATACTGCGGGGGCGTTGGTTAGTCCAAAGGGCATTACTAAAAACTCATAATGCCCATATCTAGATCTAAATGCTGTCTTCGGTATGTCTTGCTCCCGGACTCTTACTTGATAGTATCCTGACCGAAGATCGATCTTGGAAAAGACGTTGGCCTTGTTCAACTGGTCAAACAGGTCATCAATCTTTGGTAGTGGGTACTTATTCTTTACTGTTACTGCATTCAGCTTGCGGTAGTCGATGCACATCCTCGTCGACCCATCCTTCTTGGGAACTAGAATCACTGGCGCGGCCCAGAACGATTTACTGTCTCGGATGAATCCCTTAGACTTCAACTCTTCTTCATATTGATACAACTTATCCTGTTCTGACGGCGACATTCTGTAAACTCTGTCTGCAATAGGCCTCGTTCCAGGGTTCAACTCAATGCTAAATTCTACCTCTCTGACTGGGGGTATCCCTGGGAGCTTATCAGAGAAGACGTCGAGAAAATCTTCGACCACCCTCGAAATCTGTCCTGGCTCTGACACTGCTGCTGAGATGACGCCTCCGGCCTGATTCTTCAAGGTTCGAGTAAAGATGAACTGCTCCATCCCAGGAACGCTGAATATGACCCTACCTCCTCTGCAATCAATTGTCGCATGACTGTCTCTCAACTAGTCCATGCCAAGAACGACATCAAAATTCTCCATAGGGAATTCAATCAATGATGCTGGCAGTAAATGCCCACACACCTCCATCGGACATGAAAAATGTACTCTGCTAACTTCTACGAGCCCATTGCCGGTAAGTATATCCATCCTCTCCGACAATACCTCAAACTCTAATCCAATTCGTGTAGCATATTGTGCAGAGATGAATGAATGAGTAGCGCCTGAATCAAATAATGCTACAGCGGGATATGAGGAGACGAGAATTTTACCTGCCACCATGTCACTAGACGCTAGAGCCTCTCCCAAGGATAATGTGCTGGCCCCGCTGAGCTCCTTGTTGCGGCCTTCCTCGATCATGCTGTTGCTGCCTCTGAGGGCCTTCGGCTTCCTGTGCCTGGCGGAACATCTGAGCCTGCGTTGGTAGACGCTGGGCTAGGGGCCTTACTGCTAATACTGGCCCTCCACTTGGGGTTGCCACCGGAGCTGGCAACGCTGAAAACTGCTAAGCTGGCCCTCCTGGCCTCTGCATCACAGGACAAGTGGAGATACGATGGTCTGAACTACCACACCTCAAGCATAAGCCATTCGCTGACCGGCACATCTCCCTCGTATGCCCTGCCTTCCCACAGAATGTACAGCCCTGGGGTGCTCCCTAACGCTGTTGTTGGTTCCTCGACTGCTGATGCCGAACTGGCGCTGTATTAGTTGACACGGCCGTCCTCCACGGCGCTCCTGCATCATGAATACGTACACCGGGTGCTGGTGTCGATGTTCGCTGCGTTGCTCCTCCTCCAACCTGGGAATGAGATCTCTTCTGACCTTCTGTCCTCGATGCCAACCTCTGCTGGGTAAGCTCGTGCCTCCAAGCGGCTGTCAAAACAGCGTCAAACGTCTGGTAGTCGTGTCCTTCCATAAGCTGTAATAGTTCCAAATGAAGTCCCTGCTGGAACCTCCTAGCCTTCTCTGGTTCCGTTGCCACCATTGCTGGTGCGAAACGGCACAATCTGCAGAATTCTACTGCATACCCATCTACGGTCTTGCCTGCTTGCTTGAGACTGATAAACTTCTACTGGAGCTCATATCGAGCTACTACGCCAAAATACTTGGCCTTGAATCTGTCACTGAAGGTGGTCCAACGAACAGGACGTCTTGCACCAAATTCTTCTGATGCCCACCAGTCGCGGGCAAGATCCTGAAGTACCAGTTTGACCTGATCAACCTTCTCATCATCTGGAACCTTGGCTGCCACAAGAATGGCTTCGATGTCTTGAATCCAGGCATCCGCAGTGATGGCATCCTCCGTGCCATCAAAATACCTCGAGTTCAAGCGACGAAACCTTCCTGATGCTCCCGAGTCAGCCCCGACACTCCTCTCAAGAGCTAACTGAATCCCTTGGTTCAGCAACACGTTCTGCTCCTGCTGCCGAGTCTGTTGCTGTTGGTTAGGGACAAGAAACACCCGGATGATCTCCAGGAGTGCTACGACGTCTGGTACTGCCGTCGCTGCTCGTGCTGCAGGAGTTTCAATAACCGGCGGCTGCACTGCCTCTGGTTCTATTTCTGCTCGTGTCTGCCCAGGGGAAGGTTCTCTCCCCTGCTGGCGCCCAGTCGAGCCATGCTCTTGCTGCTCTTCCTCATGGGCCTCACCCGCTACTGAGAATGAAGCACCCCTATAGAGAAAGATAATAGATTATCAAGTCCGAACGAGGAAGATTTCGAGGATGCAAGTCAGGTTGGAGATCAAGACAAGGACAGAAAATTCGAATCAGAATTTCAAGGGGAACAAGTTTTGATTGAGACTCCTAATAATTCGCAATACCCCACAAGTCTGAAAAAGAGACCTGCATGGGCCACCACTAAAACCTTGTCACGCCCCAGTACCGAAATACGGAGACGGACTAGACCAGCTACTCCATATGAGGTACGTAATGTCATACGGCGATCGTGGCTGTCGAGAGACTAGGGGGTACATGCTACAATCAAGTCTCCTATGGTCCCACAGAGTTCTATGTCTCAATCAATCAAGTCACATCAGCAATTAAATGAACATTAAAGATAAAGCAGTAAGGCGTCCCCGACGTATCATCAAAATGGTTATGAGAGACTAGCTTTATAATTTAGCTATCTCAGAGAGTCAAAAGTACAAAATTATACACAGCTGCAGTCTGTTTAATTACAATTATGTACTGACACAAAATATCGAGTAATCCGGCTAACAGGTGCCGGTGGCTAAACGCCACAAAAAGTATAAGCAGGAGTGGTGGAGAAGAAACCCACTCGAGTCCCCGAACCGCCATGCTCCTAGTATGCACCATGGATGTCAGGAAGGAAGATCGTGTCCTCCGGCTCTGCTACGAGATCTGGCCAAACAAAACCAGTGGGGTTAGCCCCGAATAGCAAGTACCGCCAAAGGGGCACAAGAGTTAAGATTAAGAACCCAGTTAATAGAATGATTGATAATAGTAATACTTATGCTACTATTATAGAGTAGCGCAACATCTTCGAACCCATATGGCACCCTTACAACCAAACAAGGACAAAAGGTGCCGCATGGAGTCGGGACGTGTCGTACTCTATAACTTTCACATAAGTTAAAAGGTATAAACAATAAAATCTTCTGATCGTGACTTCGGTCGATAGCCTATCGTAGCACAATAACCAACCCAACAATCAAACAAGAACATGGGTTGGATCATGTACCACGATAGACCATGTTCCTTAGTCATTCACAGAAGTAGCACTTCTCAACCATAATAAGTCTTCCGTTCATAACTTCGGTCCACAGCCGGTCATAGTACGATAACCAACCCAACAATCAAACAAGAACATGGGTTGGATCACGTACCATGACAGTCTGCTTCCCTCAGTTATTCACGGAAGGTAATAGGATACAAGCAAGTCGTTTTTACGGCCAATCAAGTCTACGAATTTCTAGTGGGACAAGGTTATCCTCGCGTCATGTTATTAGAAAATCCTCAGATCGTATCTTTCCAGCAAGGCTAGCCAACCCAGGGGTTCGCGTAGACAGGTATGATTGAGCACAGGTCCCTTGTAAGGCCACCTTACTAAAACATATAATATATAGCAGAAATTAATCGGATACAGTCATCCACTCGTTGCAGATGACACAGTATCCGTGGAGACCAGCCGGCGCGTCAAGACAATATCTCAAGGCGGCTGGTGTAACACGATCTCGGGATTCTGCCCTCCCCATGCATCTAGTATATTTAGTTGCCTAGTTTAACCCTAGGTAAAATCTTGGAATCACATGCGGTGGCCGGCATGATCATCCTCCTAAAGTCGTACTCAAGTACGAGTACCCCAAAGAGGAACCATGTCAATCAGTATGTCAACATGTGCTACCCTTCTTAGTGTAATGCATCGTTGCAAATACGCCACGTGGAGTTACGAGTCATTTGTCGAGCATGAACAAGAACTGGGACATTCAGGTACAGGTATCGGGTAGAACACTTTGTTCTCCGGGGTCACATTAGTGCTCATATCATGCTAGGGACAAAAGACGTAAGGATATAAAATGGGCATATAATATCTGGTAAAATATCAAAAGCGTACGCACAAAAGCACGCACGCTCAAGGGGAGCTGCGTGCGTGAAAAGTCACGCAGGCTCACTCAAGACAGCGTGCGTGAAAAGTCACGCAGGCTCAAGGGGAGAGCTGCATGAAAAGTCACGCAGGCTCAAGGGGAGAGCTGCGTGAAAAGTCACGCAGGCTCAAGGGAAGAGCTGCGTGATAAGTCACGCAGGCTCAAGTGGAGAGCTGCGTGAAAAGTCACGCAGGCTCCAGGCTCAAGGGGAGACACGCTTCCAACAGGAAGCGTGCTCAAACAGGAGCACACTGCTCACTGTCTTCTCCAAACAGCAAGAACACCAAGGCTGAACCCAAGCTTCAAAGCATCATAACTTGGCCATCCGAACTCCAAATCCAGATTTCCAAAGTTCTAACTTGGGTGAAACTGAATGCCCTTCCACATGGAAGCATCAAAAACCCATAAAATCCAACTAAAGTAGATCAAACCATGCAAAATTCGAAAATGATTAAAACTTAGATCTACAAAAATCAAAGCTTCAAAATAGAAATTTCCAAGTTCTAAACTAGTATAGATTGAGGAGAAGAACATATTTTGGCAAATAGTTTTATAAGAAATTATTGACAAAATTATGGATCCATCTCTTGAGCAAGTTGGTACTTGCCTTGGTTGGTGGAGGAAATAAATGAGAGGAAGTAAATGAGAGGAGAGAGAATGAGATGAGTTATATAAAGATCTTGGACCCATGGATTCATGATGAACCAAAGGGTTCATGATGAACCATTGGTGAACCAAGAATAGGTTACCCAAATGAGCCAAAACTGTAGGCCCAAATACAGAAAATAAATTAGGAAATAATATTTTATCGAATATTTTTGGGAAATGCATGAAGAAATACTGCATAATAAATATCGTATAAATTCAAGGTAAATATAATTTATCGGTTTACGTATTAAAATACGTATTCCAGGATTGGGGAGTGACAAGAGTGCTGCCAAGGAGAAGAAAAGGTTGGGAGATCGTCGCCCACACGACGTCCAACTCGAGGAAGGAATACGTGCAGAAGATCTTGGGATCGTCC
The DNA here is from genome assembly GCA_029216955.1 of Iris pallida. Classification (NCBI taxonomy): domain Eukaryota; kingdom Viridiplantae; phylum Streptophyta; class Magnoliopsida; order Asparagales; family Iridaceae; genus Iris; species Iris pallida. Next base: position 3,325,146 of record JANAVB010007599.1, read on the forward strand.
GCTCGAGATTGCCAGGAATTACTTGTCTCCTTTCCGCCGCAGGTAAATTCGTGAACCCTAGTTTTCGTCTATGAAGGGTTAGAACACGTATTAGATCTGTTCAACTTTCTATCGATCAATACGCACACCAAAGGAAGGGTTCTGGGAATCCCCAGTTCCATCAAGGGTTTTCCAGATCTAGTACCTATTAGAATTTCTTCTTCTGCTACTGGTTCAAAGGATACTATATTACAGCTTTTTGATTTAGATTTAGAGTGCTTCTTCTGCTTAGAAGAGGAAGGTGTTTTAAAATCTGCCACCAAATCTGGATGAATCCACATAATCTCTTTTCTGTCAGTTGATAGTGGAACAAGACCTTCGTTTTGGGGAGGTAGAAGATTTACGATCTTGAGAGTAGTCCTTGGAATGGGGACAACACCATCTTATAGAAGTTGCGGTAGAAAATCACTAAATTGTAGAGAAACCACATTCGCAGTCACCGTCTTCTCGTCCTGCTGAAGAGTAATTGCTCCAGAGTTGACCAACTCTTGGATTTTGCCTTTGAGCACGTAGCATGCTCTGGTTGGATGCCCTATATATCTGTGATAAACATAGTATTTAGGGTGATCAGTCTTACCCACTTCTTCTGGCCATTTTGCCTCTGGAAGTTGAAGCTTATTGCTTTTGATCAAGCAGTCGAAGAGGCTCAAAGTATCATCTTCATCGAAAGAATACTCTTTCTTTGGACAAGTTGTCTTCTGCGGTGGTGCTGATGGAGTGGTGTCACGCCCCAGAACCAGAATACTGGAGAGCGGGGGCGTACATAGCCAGCTACATATATTGAAGTGCAATCCACCTCGCTATACGGTCACGACTGTCTTGATACATGAGGGTTTAACTACAAGCCAACAGTCTCCTATGGTCATGAACAAGCCTATTGTCTCAATCTCAAACAAGCAATAATAGTTACAAGATGTCAGAGTACCAAATATATAATAGCAAGGCATCCCATACATTATATATTGGATGATCATAAAGCTAGTCGTACAAAATGTCAAGACTAGCAAGATTTTAGTCATACATGATCAACCCTAGGATCTGTCAATCATGTTACAGTCCGTTGGCAGACAGTAAATAAGGTGCAATACGAGCTAACACGTGCTCGTCGACTAAACGCCTCAAAAGAATAATTTTACAAAGAAGTGGGAGGACAAAAGAAACCCTCTCGTTGCCAGGGTTACGCCGGGTGGTCACCATCTGGCTGGAAGGTAGGTAGATCCTCTGGAGCTGCTCTGATATCTGGCCATACAAAACCAGCTGGGTCAGACCCCAGAAAGAGCAAGTGCCACAAAGGAGGCTTCACTTAGGAACTAAAACCAACAAATCATAATAGAATATTAAAGATAATAAATAAAGAACTGATAATAATATAGATGACAACAGTAAACTGAGTACGAGAAAACCATTCAAGTAGCCAGGTCACAACCCTTAAACCAAATAAGGACCGGGGTTGTAACCCTTCACCTGAATAGAAATCCGTCTCAAATACTATTGGTACAGTGAAGTCAATAAACGAAGAGAGGACATAGAACTGCTCTGAAAACCAGGTTACAACCCTTAAACCAAACAAGGATCGGGGTTGTTACCCTTCGCCTGAATAGAACTGGAACCCTGATCTTTATTACTAAGGCCAGTATAAATAATCATGGTATTAAGGTAAGGTAAAACATGACGATCATGGCATGGGATTGCAATAAACGAAGAGAGGACTCAGAACTGCTCCGGGAGCCAGGTTATAACCCTTAAACCAAACAAGAACCGGGGTTGTAACCCTTCGCCTGAACAGAACTGGACCCCTGATCTTTATTGTGAAGGCCGGGCACAGTAAGCAGGACGATATATGATAAGATAACCATGGAACTATTCAGATAGCCAAGTTACAACCCTTAAACCAAACAAGGACCGGGGTTGTAACCCTTCATCTGAACAGAACCTGGTATCCCATCTTTTATCGATACAAAAAATTATGTCATGATACAATCTTGTACGAGATCATGACAAACTAGACTAGGCTGGACTCCATACAATCAATCACGGCCAAGCAATAAGTACGGCTTGATACTTTAACTAACTAGGGTTATCACAGGCCTAGTTACTAGCAAGATGCAAAGAGATTATTCCAACAGCCACAAGCCCTGCAGACCATCCAGGTTATCCGGATCGAATGTCTGTTTTATGACGGGTGCACCACATGACTTGTGTGCTGAAAATGTGCCCTACTCGTCGGTAGGCTACAAGTCCACTGAATGCACCCAGATAACGGGATTGTCTGTAGCTTGGAATCTCTTCATGACTACCGAATCATTCTAGTTAATTAGCCTTAGTCAATTTCTGTAGGTACCCCTGACCATGGTACTCAGGGATCCCCATCTTAGACATGATGCAAGACAGTACCAGTTTATTTGTACAAACACAATCGCCCACGGTGTCCAGGTCTTTCATACTTGTCATGTCAGGCTAGCTGTCATAACAGTAAGTCGAGATATATCATGTCAGTTTGCTTGTCAAGAGTACGCCACAGCGGGCCATTATCGTGTTCTATTCTTACCTTATCATGAATGAGAGAAACTTGCATAAAATAACTAGTGACATATTCTGGAAGCCAATAAAAATATCTATAACTTTTATGTTTTGAGTTTTTCAAGATTCTAGCTACAAAATAATTTAAACAGGCAAAAACAGTGAAATAGAGCAATTCCGGCGCATGGGATTCCTGCACAATCGGCGCGTGGGATTCCTGTACCATTGGCGCATGAAATTCTTGCACAATCGGTGCATGGGATTCCTGCACCATTGGCGCGTGGGATTCCAGCACCATTGGCGCGTGGGATTCCTGCACATCGGCGCATGGGATTCCTGCACCATTGGCGCATGGAATTCCTGCACCATTGGCGCCTGGGATTCCTGCACCATTGGCGCGTAGGATTCCTGTACCATTGGTGCATAGGATTCCTGTACCATTGGCGTATGGGATTCCTGCACCATTGGCGCGTGGGATTCCTGCACCATTGGCGCGTGGGAAACTAACGTTGCGTCTTCAGTACATGCGCGTAGGGAACCTACGCGCATGACACGCTCGGAGTTAAGGAATGCGTTGCCGGGACTTCACAGCGGATGGCCTCCCGGCACATGGCCTCCCGGGCGCATGGGGGTCATCGTCCCCAATCAGCAAGTTCAGCCATAAAAGTTCTGAAAACTTGTCATGGCCATAACTTGCTCATTCGAAGTCGAAATCAAGCGAAACAAAAGCCAAAACTGCATGAAATTGAATTCTCTACAACATAGAACCATTAGTTTTCGAAAATAACCAAGTTTTAGAGATCAAAACCAAGAAAATCGAAAAGTTACAAACTTAGATCTACAAGAATCCATCTATCAAATACAAAAATATCAAGTTCTAAAGAGGCTTAGAATCAAGTAAGGAAGAGAATGGAACAATAAAACTTGAGATCTATCATGAAGCATGTTTGCACTTGCCTAGCTCTCTTCCCTGGTAGGTAGAAGAGTAATGGTGGAGAAGAATAAGTGAAGGAGAAGAAAAAATGAAGAGAGAGAGTTAGGTGGAAATATAAATGAGGGTTGTGGTGGTAGGTGGGGGTTCGGTCCGCCTAAAATCAAGTCAAGCCGAACCAGCAACAAGTTAAACCGAACCAATAAGGAAATGCCAAAATAACCATGCAAGAAAATATACAATACGAGTCAAGAATACGTACATGTATACCAAGATACGTAATACGAACCACGGGCATTACAACTCTACCCACCTTAAAAGAATTCCGTCATCGAAATTTAATCAAGAGACTAGAGAGGTCGGGACAAGCTATATTAATCATAAGCAAGTTATAACTAGGCAACCATTCAAGCAATCATTCATACAAACAAGGAAGCTGAGGATGTAGGGCATAAGAAGGACATTATACCTTACGAGTCAAACAGGTCGGGATATCGCGATCGGATATCATCCTCACGCTCCCACGTTGACACACCTAAAGAGTGATGATCCCAAGCAACACAGACTAAACTAATGGTCTTGTTCTTGAGTACCTTCTCTCTCCGGTCCAATATAGACACGAGCCTTTCCTCATACGAAAGGTTGGTACCAACAACCAATTTCGAATGATCTAGGATGTGGCTCGGGTCCGAGATATACCGTCGCAATTGGGATACATGGAACACGTCATGCACCTCTCTTAGCGACGGTGGAAGAGCGAGACGATAGGATACATCACCTACTCGCTCCAGAATATTGAACCATCCTATATACCTAGGACTAAGCTTTCTCCGTACGCCGAAACGAATGACACCACGGTTTGGCAAAATCCTCAGGAATACATGGTCGCCGACAGAAAATTCAAGGGGATGCCGATGAGAATCGGCCCAATGATGCTGGCAATCTTGGGCAACTCAAAGATGATCCCTGACTCTTCTGACCACTTCAACTGTCTGGACAATCATTTTTGGACCGAGCATCTACCTCTCTCCAACATCATCCCAGGCTAGCGGGGATCTGTACTTCCTACCATACAGTGCCTCGAACGGTGCCATCTGGATACTAGCCTGGAAACTATTATTTTACGAGAACTCCAGCAGGTGCAGGTGATCTTCCCATGAACCACCGAAGTCGAGTGTACATGATCGCAACATAACTTTATGAGTCTGGATCGTGCGTTCCGACTGGCCATCTGTCTGCGGGTGATAAGCCGAGCTGAACTGGAGGTGAGTTCCTAAACTCTCTTGCAGGCTATGCCAAAAGTGCGTGTAGAAGCATGGAAAATATTAAAGAAAATGACCCATGCGGCCGAGGAACCCCATGCGGCTCAGAAAGCCCATGCGGCTCAGAAAGTCATGCGGCATAAGGGACTATGCGGCCCAAGACATCCCATGTAGCTCAGAAGACACGTGGCGGGACAGTCCTCTCCTCTGCCCTCTCGCATTAATTGTTTTGACGGCTGACAACTCTGAAAAAATGACAGCCCTGACAAAAAAAGAAGTAATTACGACTCTGTCATAATGACAGACTTCTAGGGAAGAGAGAGAGATCTCTGACACAAATCTCCCGAGAGCCATAAAAATGCCACGTGGCCTTGCCACGTGGGCATTCGTATACGGCTCGAGCAAAGACTTCTCATGCGGTTCAGAATGAAGCCGTCCTATGCGGCTCAGGCCGAGACAGTCTCATGCGGCTCAAGCAGAGGCCTTCCCATGCGGTTCAAGAGGACCATTTCCATGCAGCTCAGGCGGATGTATCCCTATGCGGCTCGCAATGATCACCTCTATGTAGTTCAAAGGCTCGAGGGAGGGCCACTACCCAGGCAGCCCTGACACGTGGCCCTAACCATATGTGGCCCAAAATCATATGCGGCTGACTCGTCATGCGGTTCAGATCCCCCAGTGGCTCCTAGGACACGTGTCCTAAGCCGATCAATCTCTCAGATTTATTGCAATCAAAGATTGGGTCAAATCCCAATAATCTGGGACACATGGCAGGAGAATAAATCTAATTTATTCGCAGACATCAGAAGATCATTATGAGGAAGATTTACTCCAATCAGCATTAATTGCTGATGAGATTTGGTGTAATCTACACTCAATGGTTCAGATTCGTCACAATAAAAAACGAATGGCCTAGATTGACCAGTCCACAGGCCGCCGCCATCTCCAAGAGGCAATTATTGTAAACCCTAATGATGCTTCCACTATTATAAATAACAAGGCACCATTCCCTTGTAAAAATATACTATCAGAGAGTGATACGCACATACAGAGAGACACTCCTCCCAATAGTCAGAGAGAAGAATCCACAGAGATCAATCCAAAGAGAGAGAAGCCAGAAGAGCAATACGAAGAGAGCAGGAAGAGCATTTTTTCATCAACGCCAACCATCTCGTCACAGGAGCCAAGGCTGCATACCGATCGTCCAAGGAGTAAGGCAGGGCTGCCGTCGCCTTTCCGAGCCTCTGTCGTCACTCCCTAGAATCAAAAATAAACAATTGTACTTAGATTGTTGTACCTAGATTTTCTCCCTAGGCTTTTTTTGTACAAGCGAGTTTGTATTGTGAGTCTAAGTTCAGTCCTCCCATAAAACTGTTCTGTACTTTTACAATCAATGGCAAACACGATGGCGACTCTGCTGGGGACAAACTTCTCCATGGCTGAGGAGTTGGTGACGCAATCAGATGCAGTCAAGCTTGGCTCCACGTAACAAAAGATGGTTGCCCGGTTCGACCAACAGGCATTCGAAGAAATGCTCTCCGACAAGAGCGCTGGCCCGGTCCAGAAGTGAGCCCGCACAAAGAAGGCCCGCAAGGAGTGGAGACCCCGATCCTTCGTTCCTACTGAAGCTCTTGCAGAGATACCCTCTGTTGCTCAAGACGGCAGAGAAGACTCTCCCGCGGCCCCACTTCAGATCATAGACGACTCTGTTGTCCCCAAGTCCGGCAGAAGAAAACATTATAATGCTAGACTTACAGGGGCAAAGAGGAACTCTATGCGATCCGAGCCGCATAAGGGTTCTAGCCACATGGAGAAAGCCTATGCGGTTACATCCGTAAACCGTAGAAAGAAAACTCACGCGGCCACATCTGTCAGCCGCCTAGCTTATGTGGCTACAGTTGCCAACCGCATGGACGAAGCTTATACGGCTACTGAAGTCAATCGCTTGCAGAAAATCCATGCGGCCAGAATTGCCAACCGCATGCGGCCAGCCTGTACGGTCGTGACTCCTAGTCGCACAAGGATAATCCATCCGACAGCTAAAGACAGCCGCATGCAGACAGCCTGCACGATTCCCAATCCTAGCCGTATAGCGGCTGTTCTACGCTTCTCTCAATCAGTCTTCGACCGTCTCTCATGCGGTCCTGACCCTGATGATTCTCTGGATGATAAGCCAGACCCTGTGATATTCAACTTAGACTCTTCCTATTACGCACCCGCGAGTGCTAAAAGGAAGAAGTCTAGGACAGTGCAGGCCCACCAAGCCCAGTCAGCTGCCCCAACCTCTGACTATCAGGGCGTTCCGCTAATTATTACCCGGGCCTCGGATGGGAAGTTGTACAAAACCACTCGAGTCCAGCCCCCGGCGGCAGACGGACAGAGAGGTTCCCAAAAGTCTCCCAAAATCTTGGGAGCAAACACGGTCGGTCCAGACCCATCTGACTTGCATGAGGCCATCCTCCACAAACACAAGGAAAGAAAAGACGCAACGGGATGCAAAGAGTCCTCCCACGGATGTCACTGCACCCAAATCATCGTCAACTGCTGCTACAATGGCCCGACGATACAAGAAGACAGGCAGTCTGTCTTTCAAAGACTGCAACACCCATCTTCAGAAGATGAGACACTACCCGTCATCTCCTGCAACTCTGCTCGGAAAGTCCCCGTTGATGGAAGGGGGAAGAAGACGAATGTTTCCAGCCCGAAGACCTCAACCACTGCGACAAAAAGACTGTCGTCTAAGCGAGTGCCCACCACCAGAGTTTTCAAGGAACTCGCTCTAAGACGAAATCTGCTACAGTGGGAGGCTCGTCGTCCATAACGCAGGGGGTTACTGGGGCTGGGGGTAGCACCCCTCCGAGCCTCCACAACAATCCGATATTTCAAGAACACGAGCCAGGGGAGCCAACCCTTCTATCGGATACAGCAAACCTCGACGTCCCCGACGACATCCACAACTCCCAAGACGAGGCGAACTCGGAAGCTGGGGGTACTGTTCCTTCCGAGTCTGAATCATAAGGGAACATACCCACATACCCCGATGACTTCTCACTACAAGAGTACGATTCGGAGGGCGCTTCCTCCACCGCTCCGTCTACCTCTCCTCATGTGAAGACGGTATTCATGACAGACAGCAACCAAGGTGGTTCTAGTGATCGCCAGCGCATCGACAATCTCGAAGCCATATTACTTGCTTTGGTCAAGTCTGTAGACGAGATTAAAGCGGCCCTTCAAACTCTGCAAGGAGGGACTCCTGGCCAAATAAGTGCGGGTCCCGCGGTCAATGCGGACTCAAATTCGGAGGCACCGAACCCGAGCAACAATCCTCCGGAAACAACGGCCCCCACCGCCGTGGACGAAGCCCGCGAAGTAAGAAGAGAGGTCCAAGAGCTTCGAGCCATGTTCCACGCTCGAAAGAATTCCCAAGACCTCAGAATACGACAACCATACCCCGCCGCATGGAGGGATGTGCCATTCCCACCAAGATATAAGCCGTTCAATATCAATCCCTATGATGGCAAGACCTCAGCAAGTCGGTACATCACTTACTTCGAGGTCACCACCGACCATTTGCCCCATGATGATGCTATTCTCATACGATTATTCGTCGGGGCATTTGAAGGAGTCGCCTTCGACTGGTATCGTAATCTCCCGGACAACTGCATCCACTCCTTCGCCGGCTTCAAGCGCATGTTCTTGGAGAGATTCTACGAAGTAGGGCAGGACGTCACCATGTCCACCCTCATGGACGTCGTCCAACGGGAGAAGGAGCTGACAAGGAACTACATTGAGCGGTTCCGCCAGACCGCCATGAAGCTACCCTCTGGAAATCCAGATTCCTCCTTGATCGAGATTTGCCAAAAGAGACTCCTCCCAACAATCAGTCACTGGATGGACGAAAGTCAATTCAAGGATTGGAAGACGTTCATCATCAGTGCCACAAGCGCCGAAGAACGACTGAAGAAGGCTCGCCAACTGGGATTGCACATCTCGGAAGGAGAAAATAAGGGCAAGCGTCCCAACAACGATAATGGAGGTATCCCCTCCAACAATCGGGACAGCAAGGGAAAGCAGGCTATGGTGGCTGATACAGCACAAAAACCTGAGCCAAAGCCCGCAGACAAACAATGGCCGCAAATCACTTACTCCTTCGAAGACGGTCATGTCTGTCACGACCCGCACCCACTGTGAGGGTACGAGAGCGTAACAACGCCCAGCCTACGCCGCAGTATCGGCAGAACGCTGTTCTAGATCATGAACTATAACTAACATAATATGAATGCTCTCCATAAGGAGGCCAACACAGAGGTACAACTCAATCACAATCTAGGGATAGAATATGGCACGATAAAATAGATAAGATAATCCTCAACCGAGGTACAACAAAAATGAAATACAAGTCTCAACATCTCTACAATATACAAACTCTGAATCAAGAACAACAACTAAACATAAAAAGAAAACAGTCTAAACTATCTATACTAAGCAAGGTATCGTCCTCAGCAGCTGCCTGAACCTCCCCTGGGGTCCAGGTCGCGAGTGTCAACTAGAAAAACTCCAAGTAAGGGTGCAGGGTGCCTCATCATCCTCTGTAAAATTTTCAACAGGTCCAGTCAGGACGGGAGCGAGCACAAAATATCTTACGCAGTTCATATCATGTTAGGAAATATAAAGCATGCAATAGAGTAAGGTACATGAAACGCTGAAAGTAAGAAGTATACGAAAAATAGTAGAGATTTGATAACAGAAAATATCTAAATATGATAAATAAGAACTGTAAGCCTACTGTGATTTAGAGTACAATATGGTTATGTAAACGGTCTAGGAAAATGCAATGGTAACTCCATTGAACGTGGGTGTACAATAGACATATACAATAGTTATACAATGTTGTACAATAGGATTTAATTACATAACCAATTCTACTCTCCCTTCCCAAATCAATACACAAGGATCTAATCCGGTTACGTTATCTTGCATAATAGTGTACAATGTTATACAATAGATGTACAATATTATACAATAGATGTACAATATTATACAATAGATGTACAATGTTATAAAATATATGTACAATATTATACAATAGATGTACAATATTATACAATAGTTGTACAATGGTCTATCCCTGGGACTCATGTGATACTGAGAGTACAATATGCATAAGGAGTATACAAGGATATGGGTATTCAATAAATACAATATGTAAGTGAAACGCACATCACAATATGTATTTAGTGAATACAAGGAGATAACATCTCAGAAGAAGATCCGTATAGTACCAATCCGTGATAATGATCGTGTCAGCATCAAGTACAGTAATCTAGAGCAAGAATATAAATCCAGACAAGTATAAAACGGTCAGAGAATGTACTCGTCTTATATCTGAATGTCTGAAGTAAATGTACTGTCCGAGATGAGGTACCTGACTCCTAGTTAGAGCAACACAAGTCAAGATGTACACAGGGAATGATAAATATAATCTACAATGTATCTGCATGCTGTCTAGGTCAAACTAGACTAAAGTCAACACTTGGTCAACTCCAGTCAACTAGACTAGTCAAACTAGGTCAACTAGGTCAAATCCTAGCCCAACAAGTCGAATAAGTCTCACTTGGCCTAACCAAGCCTAGTCTAGCAATCACATACCAATCACAAGACTATACAAGCCAAACACAAGCCATCACATTCAATATTATACATAAGAGAAAGGAAGCTAACATGTAAAGCTATATGTGTGTGTGAACATGGAGGTGTACATGAAAAGAGAATTCAACACTAGGCCCTATATCACATATATGTATATATAACTATAGGAAAACTCTATTTACCACATTAACACATTTAGCCATGTATAGTATATATATATATATATATATATATATATATATAGAGAGAGAGAGAGAAGAGCATGTGTATGTGTTCATGGGGGTGTGTGTGTGTCATGAAAGTGCACAAGAACATGTGCGTGTTATCATGGAATGAGTGTTAGGCAATGTGTGAGTAAGAGTATCAATGAGTGAGGGTGTAAGGGTTATATAGTGTAGTGTGTATTGTGTGTGGAGTGATAGTGAGGCATGACAGTTGTGTAGCAAAGTGTCAATAGGAAGTTAACATTCACATATATGAGTTCTCATGTATCTCTTATTTAGTGAAACAAAATTAAATTCCAGTTTTATTCCTAACAAGGCTACATATATTACATCTATTATTACATTACATTCATGCTTGCATTCATTCATCATTCATTTATTCTCTTGTACCACTATATGCACCATACATTACATACTATGGAACCTACATATTCATTACAAGCCATACTTATACATGCTTACATTAGATAGGATACTTACACCTCATACATCATTTATTTAAACATTTACTCATGCTTGCATTCTTTATTTAATTACATAATGTATATACATTAACATGGGTTAAAATCAAATAGAATATTATATTACACACAAGGGTGCACAAAATGCATATGTCGAATAGTAACTCCTACTAATAATCAATATTGTACCATCTCAGTATGAATTAAAATCTAGGATTAAATTATGTTATAGATATATGTGTTAGCTTTCCGAAACTTCAAACGGATCACGTTTTCGTTTCCGGAAACTCCCGGAATCGCAAAAACACCGAGAACGCGTTTGTCTTTCGTACAGCTGACACTTAAATAATTCTCTAGAAAGTTACAGAAAGAATTAGGCCTATTAATATATGTTTTTGGAAAGCTAACTTCAATATGCTTCTTTAAAAAAACGGGAGATTAAACCGAGCTTTGAGCTAGAAGTTATGACATTTCTAAGTTAGGACTGAAATTAAAAATGTGGATAAAAATCATGACAGATTTGGATAGTTTGAGACAAAAGAACACAAGTATATAACATAATATATCAAGAACTCACTCTCTACACTAATATATATATATGAGACACTATAGAACACATCTCCAATACAAAAATATGAGATTAAACATGTAATAATTTATTCATACATAACAACAACACATAGTGTGTCCAAATTTGAGATTTTCCCACATGGACACAACCACAACACAAAGGACACTCCTATGACCTCCAAATAGACACGAAATGGACACAAATGGAGATACAACCATGGGAATCATTCCTATGGGTTCAAAATAGACCTATATTTATGAGGAAATGAAAAGAAGAAGGGATTTATACCTTCCGGTAGATCGAATCGAAGAGAAGCCTTCCCGGAGCGACACCGACACGTAGAGATTCCAAAAGGACACGAACGAGCTCCGAATCCTCCCAAACTTTGGTAGCTTCCTCCTTGGCTAGAATAGAGAAGGAAAGAAGAAGATTTGGTGGCGAAATGGAAGGATTTGGTGGAGAAATTGCTAGGGATTGCTCTCTAGAAATTTGGGGAAGAACAAGAGAGAGAGTGTGGATGAGAATAATGAAATGAACTTGAGCCTATCCTCTCCCAAAGTGGCTGGCCATATGGGGCTATTTGTCCTATTATAGTAAGGTCCAAAATGCCCCCACTAACCTATTCTATGAGTATTAGGAAAGGGCTAATTGGTTGGGGCTAAATTAGTCATTCTAAAGTCTCTAATCACACTAACCTTATCCATAATAATTAGTCTAACCTCTAACTAAAATATTTCTATCATGTGGACTAAATTTAATATCATGTGGGCCATGCCTAACTAGTGTGTGGATCCCACTAGAGTCAAACTACCCCCGGGTCCCCGTTTCAAGTCGGATTGAGTTGAAATTCGAACCCGACTCAAATAACCCCAAAACAATATCATAAATAATAAAATGATATCAAAATAATTCAAAGAGGTCAAATGCAAAAATATTCTTAGGCCAAAAATGACATTAAAATATCATAATCACATGGTTAGGCTCTAGGTCAAACAGTCTCTAGGGTTTCACTAGCAATACGTCAAAACCACCACTCTTGAATTTAAATAGTTTAAAATAATTTAAAAATCACTAAAAATCATAATATGAAATAAATATCATTAAATAATAATTATAATTATAAAATTTCAAAATTACCCTCATCTGGAAAACTGGGTGTTACAATGTCAAGCCCATCTTGGACATGCTCATACAAGGGAACAGAATTCAGCTTCCTCCACCAAGACGGGAACTGCGGCCGACAGAGATGGAGAATCCAAAGTACTGCCATTATCATCGCTATGTCCATCATGCTACACACGATTGCTACCAGCTGAAACGGTACATCTAAAACTTCATCGATTCGAACGCTCTGGCTATCGATTTCGAAGAGGTAACCGTGGCAGCCAATATGGTGTCCGTACAATTCGGCAGCTTCTCTCCAACGGAAACTCAAGACGGGGTGGTCCCCATCCCTCTGGCGACAATGGAGATTACCAATCTTCCACCTTCCCGAGATCAGGCTGCTGGTCTAGTACCCCTCACCACATCACGAGGGGAGGTCATGTGGGTCCATCCAGACTTGGTATCTGAAATGAATCAATCTACCCCATCCTCCATTTACAAGAAGAAGAGTGGAAAAGTCAGGTCCTGCCGCACAATCTCGACAGATATCGAAGAAGCTACAGCCGTCGTCACTCGGTCGGGGGCACAATCCCAACCTGTGGTTGACAACCCAGCTGAAAATTATCAACCCACTACAACTGATGCTCCGGGACCGGCTCAGCCTTCGACGATTGACAAGCCTAGGCCGAGAGAGACTCGCTTCGACAAATCCCTCCGAAAAGAGGCAGCCCAAGGGCTAGAGAGGCCCTACAAATTTGACATCTTTGTACAATTGGCTAACACACCGGCCAAGTTGTCACTGTATGAACTCCTAAGGCTCTCCAAGGACGTTCGTATTGCATTGAGCGAAGTACTCCAAAATGCCGATGTCTATCTGGCTCAATCCAACCTCACCGGGGAGGACTCACCTGTGGATCTCCAGGACAGTACCTGTACTGGCGCAATGCCAAACATCGTCTTCACCCAGCAAGATATGCTCATCAAAACCAACCTACATGATCGCCCGCTATACTATACGGGATACATCGGCGATGTGAAGGTGGATCGGATGCACATTGATCCTGGCTCTTCTATAAGCATCATCCCGAAGGGTCTGCTACATAATCTCCGCATCCCAATGCATCGTCTGACACCTACAAGCACCGCCATTAGCGGTTTCAATTCGGGCAGGAGCTACCCAATCGGGAAGATTCGTCTGAAGTATCAGATTAGCGATCTCCAATCCGAAGTCACCTGCTACGTCATAGATGCAGACACTTCTTACAACATCCTCTTGGGGTGCCCATGGATACACGATTATATGATCGTGCCTTCCACGCTACACCAGTGCTTCAAATATGTCGATAAACACGGCTTCGTGAGGACGGTATTTGCTGCTATCGATCCCTTCAAAGGGGTCGAATCTTACTACTCAGACTCCTACCTTTATGAAAAGTCGAAGAAGCACCTTGGTGAAGGAGATGTACAAGCCAGTACCAAGACAGCCACAGGATCAGTGGAACCTCTGATGATCCACCTCCAAGCTCGCAAACCGGGCAGGTCCGCACCCCTTACTGCCACTCTGCGAAAGGACGTGATCAGCCTCTCGGCGCAGGAGGAGCAGATGATAATCCGGCTGCCAAGGTCCGGCCAAGTGCCGAGACCCACAATGAGGCCACTGACGATCAGACTGTCGAGAGTCGGTCAATCCCAAACGGAGAAGCTCAATCCCTCCGATAAGCCACTGACGATACGCCTTCCCAAGAAGGGTCGTCACCCCGATGCGAGGTCTGACACTTCTAGCAAACCGGACATCGAGTACCAAATTGGGGGTCGCTAGTTGTTTGCAAAAACAAAAGTGTAGAACTTTATTGATACAAACTTTATAAAAGATTACAATTTGAATTCTGGGAATGGTACAACTGTAGGAATCCAATCTTGATGATGATTGATTTATCCCTTGGATGATGTGAACTTTGAAGACGAAGCCTCTGAAGTTGAAGACAACTCTGGAATTGAAGGCAAAAAGCCTCGGAAGTTGAAGGTAAAAGCCTCGGAAGAATGCAGCAGCACTTGGGCAAGAACTCCTGGACTCTATGAACTTTGAAGTCTGATCTCTGATCTCTGATTTCTCTCTGATCCCTTTGAATGGAGACTTGAATTTATATTTATAGAGTTCTGAGAAATAACTAACTTTTAGTTATTCTGGACTGCACATGATGGATTGCGCAGCAGTTGGATTGCACAACAATAGACTGCGTAGGCTATTGCTAGATCATGGGCCAACTGTCTTGGACACATGGCATCATTTGATTGAAATGTGCATGATCGTGCATAGACGGTTGAGACGTAATGAGCAATTGATGGCATGAATGCCACGTGTATTTTGTCATTTGTGTTGATAGAACGCACACACTGAATTACGCTGACTTTGGATTGCGCAGACTTGGACTGCGCAGGAATAGATTGCACCAACATAGATTGCGCCAACATAGATTGCGCTGCCAGCTGTTTTCGAGTGCCGTGCTGCACGATTAAACGAATGGTCGCCTCGTTCTTCGTGCTGTCAGCTGTCAGAAGATTTGATTTGTGTCAGGTAATAATGATGATCTGCTACGTCAGCCTGCGCCCTTGGGAGTGTGCGCAGTCTAGTATGCGCAATCTATTTGCTGTGCAAACTGATGTCTGCGCAATTCATTTGAAAGATTCATTTCTTGATCTTCATGACTTTATTGATGTGTGCAACTTGATTTTTTAGGACCTACAAGACCCCCTTTAAAGTTTTCGAAAGTTGAATTTATTCCAAATTTTGAAATACTTTGAATTTTTGAAATTGAAATCAATTTACGCATGTATTGAGCTGTCTGCGCAATCTGAGGGATTAGCCCCATTTTTAGGCGCAATCTAAGGCGGTCGTTTCGATTTGAAAAACTATAAATAGCTCTTCAATTCCTTCGAAGTGTTCTTTACTTGCTTTCTTCGTGCACTTGAGAGAAAAATTTCTGAGCTCTTTCTTCCTTTCTTCTCCGACGATCTCGATGGCTCCCCGACGATCCTCCGTCGCTGCCAAGGGCAAGGCCCCCGCCGAGTCATCAGCTAGGGCTGCGCAACGTGCTTCTCGTCACGAAACTGCTCATCCAGCGATGATAGATAGATGACCTAATCACAAACTCTTTTTAGATTTTTGATTTCACTGTTCCTTCAGAATCCA
This sequence comes from Iris pallida, assembly GCA_029216955.1. Taxonomy (NCBI): domain Eukaryota; kingdom Viridiplantae; phylum Streptophyta; class Magnoliopsida; order Asparagales; family Iridaceae; genus Iris; species Iris pallida. Next base: position 3,341,097 of record JANAVB010007599.1, read on the forward strand.
TCTCTTTTTAGAGATGTGATTATACTACGCCACCCTTTTTAGGGTTCTGGTTGTACAAATCAGCTCATTCTTCATTTTTATGAAGGACGACTCTCTGTACAATCGGTTAAACTGTGCTGGCAAAAGTCAGCGTAATTTGCTGATTTGCACGGGCAGCACAAACTGATGACTGTTTGTTTGCGCAATCAGATTATTACGCAATCTGAAATTGCGCAATCTGATGTTGCGCAGTCTGATGACAAAAATTTTGACTTAACTTGTACTGAATTTTTGTTTTCTCTGTCTGATGCAGTTAATACTAGAGAAGATCCCGGATATGAAGACTTTGTAGGAACTCTTTCAGAGTCAGAATACAAAGAGGACTTATCTCATGTGCACTATCCTCAATATGATCTACCAACCTCCCGTCAGGCTATTTTGATATCCCAAGATAATGAGACACTGCAATGTTTGATGAATGGACAACCTCTGAAATCAGCAGACGCTGTCATACACAAGAAGCCATTATTCCTGTTCGGTGATGCTTTTGAGAAAAGCTCTCAACCGAGACCAAGGATGGAAGAAAGGATTGTCCATCAGACGGATAAGTCATTCTCGATACTAGATGTTTCCCGTTGCCTCCCCTTATCCCGGTATGCTCATGCGAGCTATCCGAGGAAGATGGGATGGAACCTTACACCTTTCCAAGATGCCCGTCCAGGAAGGATTTTTGTGAAGAAGGGACCGAACAAGAAGGACATGTTCTACAGTTCTTCAGAACGGTACAGTGTCTTGTTAAGAGGTTTGAAACCTGGTTGTATTCTACCGGAGAATTCTTCCTTGTTATTGCCTGTCAGAACTCCAATATTCGTAAATGAATTTGCGAAGGTCGAAGGAAGGTACCCTGAGTAGGACATCAGATTAACTGGATTGGTGAATCCAGATTTTAAGAGATGGAACTGCATAGCAAACTGGATTCTGACCAAGTTTGAAAACAAACTTCAGCAAATCAACTTGTACCAAGCAGTGCATGCCACTGTTTATGGTTTTGCTCCCAACCCGTATCTGTTCTTGGCTCTAGCAGAGAGGTACAATTACAGAACAGGGACTTTTATGACTCCTGGCGGAGAAATCGGGTTTGCACTTCATGAGATGCAGTACATCTCTTACTTGCCAATGGGAGATGCCCCATATGAAGAATTTGTCCCAACCAATGATGAGTTGGACAGACTTCGGAAGGAGAACGCAAAAATGGTAGCAGTCTTCGAAGAACTGCTATGTCATTATAAAATCTGTTTTCTGTTCTACAAAAGTGCCACATCAAATACCTGCTATTCCTCAAAATGGCTACCTTATATGTTCCTTAACCACATTAAAGAACCGAAGACAAAGGAACATGATAGATGCTATCATGACTTCTTTAAGCCATTGAGCAACACAGAAGTGATGAAGTTGATGGAAGAAAGTGGTGATTTTGATGAAGAGATGAAGGATGATCATCAATGTCCTCCTTTAAAGAAAGGAGATACTCTCGACAGTTATTTGAGAGTAGGATATAGACCTATGTCAAAAGAAGCCCAATTAGCAGGGTTTCTGACACATTGGCTCCGTCAGTTTATAGTTCCGGGATCCAGTGCTGTAGACCGCTTCCATCGCAGTGTTTTTTTTGTCGCCGTTAGATTAGTCTTCGGCTATAAGATGGATCTTTTGTCAGCGATGACTTGTAAGTTGAATGCCGGTCTTTGTCTGTACGTCGATCTGATGCTGAAATCCAAGGATGAAAAAGAATTTTCTCGGTTGGAATTACCGTATACATATCTATTTGGGTGGTTGCTCCTTCACCATCCTACTTTGATGGACCCCGGCATGGGACCGGTCGACGGTAGCTTTTTGCGGAGATACTCTCATAGTAAGTAGAAATTCACTGCTCTGAGAGATTGTAGATATGCTCTAAATCTGAGCAAAGGATGGAACTTTTATTGCACCAATCCTCCTGCTGGATACGAACAAATGCCAACAAATATGATTGACTCGAAGATGCAACCTTTGAGCCGTGTAGCTTTTGAGTGGTTGAAGACAATTCGACCGTCCCATTTGGTGTATCGGTTTGAAGATGAATGTTATTTAGAGCCATATCTCCCCAGTCAATTTGCTCGGCAGTTCGGGTACGACCAATTCCATATAGGAAATACTATCACGTGCCTTCAAAGAAAAGGTTTTTTGATAGATGGGGCCCGAGTATGGGCTTATTATAATGCTCGAGATACGAAAGTAACATTCTCGATGCCAGTAAATAGCAATTATGGCCCTCGGATGTTATTTACATACTCAGTATTCTATATATCTTCGAACACCTTTGCTGAGAATTTCAATCTCGCGGATAGCTTCGCGTCTTCAATAAGATTGAAGAGGGAAGGAGTCGTCATGTCGCTCATAGGAAATGATGAGGTACATGAGCCAGTAGATGCACCCATGGAAGCTTCAAGGGACGGTATGTTCCCTCAAGAGGTTAACGCACCACTACGTATTTCTTTGAGAGTGGCTAAATCTCCAGCCAAGAAGAGGAGAAGAGAGGAGCCTCCCGCTCCGGCAGCAAAGAAGAAACTGATCTTAGATCATTCTTCTGAAAAGATTACCACTAGATCTCAATCTCGGCAGCTGGCCGAGACAATTCAGTAAGAAGAGGCTACCACACCGACCTCTGTCCAAAGACAAGTCGAGACTGTAAATATAGAGAGCCCTGAGAGGCCTTTGAAAAGAAAGAAGCTGGCCCAAAGAAGAAATCGAATGGCCTCTCCTTCTAGACGAGCCCCATCTTCAATGGTAGTGGATGCTGCGGCGGGATTCACTTTGCCATCTCCCACTCCTATTTCAGAGCCTAGGAATAAGACTCCTAGTCCAGAACATAGGGAAGAGATCGAGCAGAGGAAAGATCTTGATCCGAGAACTGAGGCCGAAGAGCCCAGAGGAAGTATTATGGAGGAAGAGCAAGATGTTGTATGATCTCTTCCACCTGCTGCGGAGACGACTCAACTTCCTTCTACTCCTAGGACCCTCCGTGAAGAGGAAGATCGTGAAGTGATTGCCACTCTAGAAGATTGCAGCTACAGCCCTCTAGAGGACTATTGTGACCAAGCTGCATCTACCAGCGGGAATGCACCAGAAGAAAAAGAAGATGAGGAGAGATCTTCGTCTGAGAATATTGATGAATATATGCAAGATCTTGAAAAGGATGATGAAGTGCATATATCTCCTAATGCTGTCGATGATACCTTAGATCCTAACAAGGAAGTTGAGGTAGAAGCATCTCCAGAAAACGTCGCTGATACCTTAAATCCTGAAGAGGATGTTGAGGTAGAAATATCTCCAGAAGAAGCAGCAGATGAAGAAGCTCCGGAGGAAACTCCCGCCACTGATCCTCAAGGTATAAAATGAAATTAGCAATCTCCTCTTAAATAGATTGATAGCTAACGTCTTTATTTGTATTTCCTGCAGATCTTGAGACTCCTCTAGCACCTCCGCCGTGCACAGACATAGTGCCTATAACGACGGTGATTGTTAGTAGCAGTCATCATTTATCCTGTGGTTCTGAAGCGGGCAGTAGCCAAGCTGTTATGGCTGAAGCTACTTCTGCTCGGCTAGAGTCTATTCCAGCAGATGACAGGCTCATTGCTGGATTCAACCATGGTAAGACAGTTTACATCTTCAATCTTCTTGGATAATAGCAAACAACAGGCAAAATGACAATTTTTACTTTTGCAGAGGAACAACCAGGAGGGACAACTAGTTCCACTTTGGCTCATTTGTTCAAAGAGCCCGCTGTCCAGACGCGAGAGTTTGAACATCCCACGGCCTCGTCATCAACAGGAGTAGCTGCAACTCCTGGTGCTATAGCAACTAATAATCTTGTGATCCAATCTTTTACCAGATGCTTTTTTGCATCTTTGGGACCTCTAGTAAATAGAATGATGGAAAAAAAGGGTACTGATTTCTTTATTGTTAGGGGTCCAACTTCTCACTTAGTAAGGGCTATCCGAGAACAAGGAGACAAGGCTCAAGCCACTTACCTGGATTATATTTTGAATGAGCTAGAGATTTCTATCAGAAACTATAAAGAGCTCAACCAAGGAGACGTAGAGTCTCTAGTGCAGGCAGAGTTCGAACAACTGGCCCAGGCAGCTGACATTGAAAGGGTGAATCTCCAGAATCTTTTGGAAGCTTTCTCCACAAAATCTGCTGAATATAACTCCAAGCTGGAATCAGTAACCTTGATGGCTGAGAGAAAAGAGAAGAGAGCTGCTGAGCTGCGGGCAGAGATTGCTCGTCTCCAGAAGGAGTTAGAAGATGAAGTTACTGATCATCAACTTGCAACCCAACAATTCAATACTCTGATTCAGGAGAGGGATGAGTACGTGGAAGCTCATAATACTGAGATTACTCGCCGAATGGTGGCCATGCCTGCTTTCAATGAAGAAACCGGGATGGAAGAGGCCAGAAGGAGGGTGATGGCCACTCGTGAAGAACGGCTGCAGACTCTAAAGCAGCATATTGATAATCTGATAATACCTCCGTCTTAGTGGAACATTTTGTATCTTTATGTCTTTTGAAGTACATGTGTTTTTTGTAATGTCTCATATTTTGATTAATAAAAGACATTTTTGCTGTGGCTCTATTATTTGTTGCATATCTTGTTCAGATATAAATAATAGAGATAAAAAATATATTCAGAGGTGCAAGACATGATATATTTCTTGATAATTTTGTAGAAAATAATTATATTCATTATATCTGCTCAGAGGTAACATGGACGTGGCAGAATATACCAAATATTATTATCTCAATTGACAACTTAATTTAAACGATAAGTTGCTGATGTGGATGATGAACGATGCCGAATCGTCAAAAAGGTGTGAACGAAATGAATCGTCAAAAGGAACGGATAAACCGTCGAATGGTGGAATGAACGGGTAAACCGTCAAGTGATAATGAATGAACGGATGAACCGTCAAATGATGATTAATGAACGGGTGAACCGTCAAGTGGATGTGAATGAACGGGCGAACCATCGGGTGATAATAAATGAACGGGTGAACCGTCAGGTAAATGTGAACGAACGGATGAACCGTCGGATGAATGTGTCGCTTCGTTATTTGGAGAATTTTTGTCTATAAATAGAACAAAAATTTAGCAGAAAGGAGCACTTCCACTTTTCTAACATAAAAATGCCGTCTGGAGATGCACCCAAGAAGACTGAACTCGCCTCGAAGGTTAAAGAAGGCGTTGAAGAACGTCCGGCCGAACTAGTTCAGCCAAAGCAGGTAGGGGCAGGCAAAGGTTCGTCTGCACCAAAACCACCGCGAGATATTCTGGATTTCCTGCTTGAACCAGGAAAGACTGAAGAAGAAGAGGCCATAAGGCTGGCTGCTTGCAAGTTCTTCGTGGGCTCTAGCAAGGAAGTTCTCGGCTCTTTTGCTGACCGTGTCTTTGAGAAGGACGGCAGTGGTCCACGTCCCAATATTAAGAAGGATGATAGTGATCTTCCTTGATATCATGTACTATCATTCATGATGAAATAAAATTTTATTTATGAACTTGAACTTGTCTGATGATTTACAAGCATTTACATTTACACATAGTACTTTTTAAGGAACTTGCCATTGATAGGCATCATTGCAACTCGACCATCTAATTCTGCAAGTTGATATGCTCCATTTGAAAAGACTTTGCTGACAACGTAAGGTCCTTCCCACTTTGCATCGAACTTGTCTTTGCTAGAGTGAGTCATAGTCATAGGGCATCTTACTGCTAAAACGAGTTCTCCCTGCTGAAAGGCTCTGACTTTAACTTTGCGATTGAAAGTCTTCGATATGCGGGCTTGATATAAGTCAATATGCTGTTGGGCCAATAGCCGCTTTTCATCGAGTACTTCCAATTCTTGAAGTCGAAGAAGATCATTATTCTCTGTAGTGATTTCATTAGCAATGGCAATCCTTAAAGAAGGGATTTGAAGTTCCAGAGGAAGAACAGCTTCACAGCCATACACCAAAGAAAAAGGTATAAAGCCTGTAGGGTTGCGGACCGTAGTTCGGTAGGCCCATAGACATTCGCCAAGCTTTTTACTCCAATTCTGTTTGTTAGTGGATACAAACTTTTTGAGGAGCTTGATAATGGTTTTATTGAAAGCTTCAGCTAATCCATTAGCAGCAGGATTGTAAGCTGTCGAAGCGACATTGTCAATTCGGTGATCATCACAGAATCTTGTGAATTTTTGGCTGATGAATTACGGTCCGTTGTCACGGATGATTTGTCGAGGGACACCAAATCGATAAATGACATGGTGTTTGACGAAGTTAATAACACTGCTGGTTTTGACTTCAGCCAAAGGTATAGCTTCAGCCCATTTAGAGAAGTAGTCGGTTATTGCTAGAATGAACCGATGTCCTCTAGAAGAAAGAGGATTACTAGGACCTATGATGTCCATGTCCCAAGCTTCGAAAGGCCAAGAAGCGGCTGTCGGATGTAGAAATTCTGAAGGTTGATGAATGAAATCTGTATGGATTTGACAGGCTCGGCATTTTCTTGTATATTCAATGGCATCTGATACCATAGAGGGCCAGTAGTAACCCATGTGTCGGATACAATCCTGTAGCTTAGGACCGGGTTGATGTGCTCCGCAGACACCATCGTGAGCTTCACGTAACACCCGTTTTGCTTCATCACCAGCTAGACAGCGTAGAAGGAGACCATCATAAGTTCGTCGATAGAGAGTCTTAGTAGTTTGGTTGTAGTAGAATCGTAAAGATCATCGTCGAATACTTGTAGCCTCCTTAGGATCTTCGGGGAGTATATCATGGACTACGAAGTCGATGAAGGGAGTTCTCCAATCTTCATTGATAACATTAACTTCAGCAAGATTACTAAACTCTATGTTACGATTGTTTTCAACACAAAACAATTCTCGATTAGAGATAACCACCACTTGTTGTCTTCTGATGGGAATGGCTAAGACTGCTGCAAGATTAGCCAAAGTATCTGCCTCAGTATTACATGCTCGGCGTACATATTCAATGAAGAAAGCTTTGAATGATGTAGCCATGTTGATTGTTGCTTCAAAGTAAGGCACTAGATCTTGATGGCGGACTTCATAAGTTCCTCTAACCTGGTTGACAACCAGCTTAGAGTCGTCGTAGACTTCGAGATATTCGATATCCAATTGCTTGGCTAACTGAAGACCGATGAGTAAAGCATTGTACTCAGCTACATTATTGGAGCAGGATTCATCTAGAGAGTAAGCTCTTTGAATAGTTGATCCGTCTAGAGAAACGAGAACAACTCCAACTCCTGCTATAATGGCACCATTTGGTCCGACCCTGGATGCACCATCGAAGAAGAGACGCCAGGTTGGAAATTCTTCAGAGATCATGTTGACTTCCAACGTCTCATCTGGAATTTCATCGTAAAGTTTGGACGTCTCTGGAACAGGATGAGCTGCTAAGAAATCTGCCAGTGCTTGACCTTTGACAGATTTTTGAGGAACATACACCATGTCATATTGGGCTAGAAGAATGGCCCATGTAGCCAGCCGAGAGTTGAGCGTGCTAGGCTTTTTCATCAGTACCCGAAGAGGATTGACTCAGGATATGACATGAATGGTTTGACCAATGATGTAATGCCTTGTCTTTTGAACGGCGAACATAAGGGCTAGACATTATTTTTCAACCGAACTATAACGGTGTTCAGCACCAATCATAGTACGACTGAGATAGTAGATGGCTTGTTCGTGACCCTCTTTATTCTTTTGGGCGAATAAAGTACCCAACGAATGGTCCATAGCACGGACGTACATTAAGAATGGAATGCCTGAGATTGGTGGCACCAAGACTGGTGGGTTCATGAGATATCGTTTGATGTCGTCGAATGCATGTTGATATTCTTCAGTCCAAATAAAAGATACACCCTTTTTCATTAGTTGAGTGAATGGTCTACAGCGTCCAGACAAGTTCGAAATAAATCTCCTGATATACGCAAGTCGACCTTGAAATCCTCGTAGCTCTTTTAGGTTGCGTGGAGGACGCATCTCTTGAATGGCTTTGATCTTCTTGGGATCCACGTGTATACCCTTAGAGGTAATGACGAAGCCGAGAAACTTACCACTAGAGACACCCAAAAATGACTTGGTGGGATTCATCTTGAGCTGATGTTGGCGCATGAGATTGAAGATAGTTCTTAGATCTTGGATGTGATCTTCTTTCAGACGACTTTTAACAGCGATATCGTCAGCATAACATTCGACTATTTTACGAAGATGTTCTCTGAAAATGGTACTCATAGCTCGTTGGTAAGTTGCACCAGCGTTCTTGAGACCAAATGGCATCACTGTGTAGCAATAGACTCCCCGAGGAGTGCAGAAAAATGTGTGTTTTTCATCTTCGGGATTCATCTTGATCTGATTGTATCCAGAGAATCCATCCATAAAAGATATTCGCTCGAACCCACAAGTATTGTCAATCATGACGTCCGTGATAGGGAGAGGAAATTCATCTTTTGGACATGCTTCATTAAGATCCCGAAAGTCGATACAGACTCGAACCTTGCCAGTTTTCTTCAGGACTGGAACAACATTGGCTACCCAATCAGGATATTGTTCTTCTCGAATAAAGCCACAAGCGATGAGCTTCTTGACTTCGTCATCGATCGTGTCCATCATTTCAGGCTTGAATCGCCGTTGTTGTTGTTTGACTGGTTTTGCATTAGACAAAATGTTTAGTTTGTGAGTAGCGATTTTGGGATCTAATCCTGGCATGTCTTCATAGCTCCAGGCAAAGACATCAATGTATTCTTTAATAAGAAGAATCAACTCTTGCTTATCTTTTTCTGGAAGATTCTTGCTAATAAAGATTGGACGAGGTGACCCATTTTCTCCTACATCAATTTGAACTAATTGATCTTCGGTAGGAGGTTCTCTTTGTTCGAATCGGAGTACCTACTGATTGTCCATCTGTTGAGCCCAAGGATCTGCTTTAGAACTTTCTTCAATATCCTCGTCATAGCCTTCTAAAAGTTCAGCGGAAACCATGTTAGAAGATATAGTCACTCGATGAACTTGACCGATGCTAGTGTCAGAATCCCATGATCTGGAATCGGAAGAGTTAGAACGCTCCTCGCTATCAGATTCAGAGCCTGCTGGGGATAACATCGGAGGAGAAGCATATCCGAGACCTTTTTTCGTCCTGCTGTAATACATTTCTGACTTTCCTTGTGGAACAGCGGTACAGAGAGGAGTCTTTCTGCCCTTACCGTAGTTGAGGCCGCTCTTAAAGTCATAACCCATCTTTCGGACGATGTCTTTTGACTGTTGACTGTAACGACAGAATTGAAGATGACCCGTGTCGTTAACTTTGCTATCATCCGTATAGCTGAATTTTTGTTCCGATCTTTTACTAAAAAGTATTGGACGTTCACCTTTCTTGCGAGCAGGAACAATACGATATAAATCTTTTGGGTGTTCACATGAAACTTCTGTTTGAAGAGATTGTACAACTCCCATTGTAAATAATTTGAAGCTATCTAACATATCCAAATAGCATTTAGTATGATAAATAACATCAGTATACTGGAAAGTAGATGCTTTTTCATTTATCTGTATATCTGTATTTATAGCAGGACCTTTAGCCTTAGCAGGCTTGGTCAGATTAATTACAAGAGGGGGAGAAGAAGAACGTGGATGAGGCTTGTTACGACGAAGGTCAATAACAAGTGGCTCAGAAGAGGTGAGCTCCCTTTTTTCCTTGTTATGAGTTAAATCAACAACAAGTGGCTCAGAAGAAGTGAGCTACTTTTTGTCCTTGTTACGACGTAAGTCGATAACAAGTGGCTCAGAAGAGGTGAGCTCCCTTTTATCCTGATCATCATCATCCGATTTCTTCTGAATTGGCAAGTGAATAACCAATGGTTTAGAAGACTGAGGATGAGAAACGCGTCCTTTGACAGGTATGATAAGAGTGTCATTAGGTACTGCTTCTTGGACTTCTTCAGTATCCATGGCCAATACCACTTTCATAAATTCTTCCTTATACATACGAGCGTCATTGCAGTATGCTTCGACACCCTTGAAAGGATAAAGGTCTGTAACTTCTTTGTGAACTTCTCCTTTGTCATCGACATATTTAAAGCATTGATGAAGAGTTGATGGAACAACATTATGTTCATGGAGGAAGGGTCTTCCCAGAAGAGCGTTATAAGAACAACCATGATTGTCGATGATGTAAAAGGTCACCTTTGTGCGAAGATTGCCTATTTCAAGTTTTAAGCGGATCTTGCCCAAAGGTTCACTCCTTCCTTGGTTGAATCCGAAGATAGTGGTGATTGTGCTTGAAAGACTATGAACTGGTATCTTCAATGCGTCTAGCATCGTCTTTGGCATGATACTGAGAGCAGACCCTGGATCTATCAGGATACGATTGACTTTCATCGAATCGACATACCCTGTATAGTAGATAGGACGATCATGTCTATTATCCTCCAGCAGCATATCATTCTGAGTGAAAGTGATATTTGGAATCAACTCTAATATGCTGTGACAATGACGACAAGAGACTGGTTCTGCTTCCGGTTTCTTGAGGAGAGTTAAACAAGTTTCAGCTTGCATCAGTGCTTCACTTAGAGTTTTTCGAGTCTCTTTGGAAAGACATAAGAGCTCGAAGATTGATAGCCTAGCTGGTGTATTGGCTAGTTGAGCCAATATATCAAAGTTGTACGGCTTTTCAAGTCCTGTAGGAGATGATTTCTTCAGAGGCTTGTCAAAGCGGACTTGTTGCTTGCCTTTGTCAGCAACCATCGGCTTGGGAGGAATAGGCACTACAACTGGTGAGGATGTGGAAGGAATCTCTTCAGAGGAAGTAGATTGTACTGGAACAGGTTCAGAAGAAGAGGCAGAATCCTCTTGAGCTTCAGAGTGATCTTTCAAATAGGCTTTCCCTGATCTGGTGCCTAGCAGAATTTCTTCGTCAACTATGGGGTCAAAAGACACCATGTTGCAAGTCTTTGTCTTGCCTTTAGAACGACCTTTCTTCTTGGAAGAAGAGGGCACTTCGAACTCCGGAGCAAGATCGGGATGAATCCACATAATTTTGCCGTTGTCAAGAGATAAAGGGATGAGACCTTCATTTGGTGGAAGAGGAAGATTTATAATCTCAAGAGTAGCTTTGGGAATAGGAATGATACCGTGCTGTACCATCTGCGGAGGAAAGTCACCAAATTGGACTGAAACCATATTCGCAGTAACAGTCTTCTCATCTTGCTGCAGAGTGACGACACCAGCATTGACAAGCTCTTGAATTTTCCTTTGAGCACGTAACATGCTCGAGTAGGATGTCCAATGAACCTGTAGTAGACACAATATTTAGGATGATCTGTCTTACCGACTTTATCAGGTTTCTTTGGGTCTGGGAGTTGAATCTTGTTGCTTTTGAGTAAACAATCAAAGATGCTTGCAGTGTCATTCTCGTCGAAAGAATATTCTACTTTCGGACGAGGTTCCTTCGGTGGAGGTACAGAAGGAGTGGAAGTGGATGTAGGCGGAGCTACATTAACAGCTAGAGACTCTTTATTCTTGTTCAGATTGATGTTCAAAGTCTCTTTTGCTTTACGATTGTTCTGGCGGTTGCCACCACCTGATGTCTGGTGTTCATCTCGATCGGGGTTAGACATTTATACCGCCAATTGCTTGAACTTCTCGGCATTCACTTCCGCAGCTTTAGCATTGACAATGAATGAGGGCCAATCTTGGAACTGGGTAGATCCTGTCCACATACTGATGATAGGCAAGATTTGCCTTACAAGTATCAATAGTGACAGCAGCTGGAGTTCCGGGAGGCATCTTCAAGGCTTCACGGCGGAACCGTTCGATGAAACTCTCAGCAGTTTCATTGTGTTTCTGTTTGATTTTGTTAAGAGCCGACATAGTCATGTCGTTGAATCCTTCATAGAATCGTTCGAGGAAGATTTTCTTGAGACCTGAGAAGGAAGTGATACAACCATCGGGCAAACTTCTGTACCAGTCGTATGCTACGCCGGCTAAACAACCGACGAACACTCTGGTAAGAAGAGCGTCATTTGGCTAGAGTTGAACGGTCATTACCTCGAAATGATTAATGAACTGACTTGGAGAAGTACTGCCGTTAAACAAAGAGATCGTTGGGATCTTGTATTTTGGTGGGAACGGAACTTCTTTCCATTCAACTGGATAAGGCTGCTTGATCCCCAATCTTTGCAAGTTGTCTTTCTCTTTGAAGGCTTCGAACTGGGTTCGCAAGAGTTTGACAGCTTCATTGGCATCTTCAGACGACGAAGAAGGAGTAGGTTGAGTTAGAGTGGTAGGAGAAGGAACATCATTGTAAGCACTACCCCCAGATCCTGACTGACTAGGTGTAGTTTGAACTTGTACTTGTACAGGAGGCATTTGAGGAGACACTACCCCCAGTCCAGTATTGGCAGGTACTGAGGATGCTATGATCTTTGGACTCACAGTAGGTACAGTCGGTGGTGTGGCATGTTGTGCCACAATGATAGAATACATACTGGCGACCATTTCAGCCATGGTCTTTAGCTTGTCTTCTAGTACAGCAATTCTTTGTTCTTGATTTGCCGAAGTTGAAGCATCTGGATCATCATTGACAACATAAGCTGTCACTTCTCTTGGTATAGTGGAAGACACTGTCTGTTCAGAGCTTTCACTGTATGCATCATAATCGGAGAAAGAGTCGTCTCCTGACTGAGAAGCAGGAAGATAACCTGAAGGGTTTTGAGGAAGATTCCTTTGACCGATTGTATCTCGGCTTCGAGAACGGGTATGTTGAAACACTCCTTCAGAAGATTCTTGGAGTAAGTCTAAATACCGTTGGCTTGGCTTGCAAGGCTTACCGTGCTTGGAGCATCTTCTACCCCCAGTGTCTCGGGAAGTCATGTTGACAGAAGCATATAAGACTTCATCTTCCTCTGACATAGCTTCAGATTTAACAAAAGTCAGACGATCGAAGACAGATCGTTTTATTGTTTGACAACAACATTGGATGATGACTTTGTAGTTGCAATGATGATCAGATGGTTGAACTGAAGGTGTTGAGATAGTATCTCGCCTTTGTCTAAGATGTTCTCGGAGATCGGGAACAGCTGCAGGACGATGAAAACTCTGAGGGATCTGTTCTTTGATAATGTTCGGAACATGATTCCGATTCTTCAAATGTTTAGTCCCTTGAGTGTACAGGGAAGTGCTCACTTCATTGGCATAAGTGTCGGGATTTTTAACCCTGGAGATTTATTTTTGATGATGTTTGATCTTCGGCATTGGTTGCTTGCGTTTCACCGAAGTTGGTCGATTGAGATAAGTTCTGAGATCAGCAAATTTACCCCCAGGGGTTTTTGTCTGAGACACCAGCAGTTTTCCCTGCCTGGAACGAGAAATCTTGAGAGTTGGGAGGTCCTGGAATTCTGCTACCGGGGTAGGCAGAATACATCTTTGGTCAGTACAAGTTCTCTTGTCATAAAGGAAAGAAGAATCCTTGTTTGAAAGAGTTCTAGTACTGATTGGTGCCGAGGCACGTTCAGATTGTTCTTCTTCGGTAAAAACTGAAGAAGATTAAGAAAAGGCCAAAGGGCCTTTTCTTTTGTTTTGTGAAGAAGGGTTAGCTAAAGAGCGTTTCCCTCTATTGTCTTCCAAGTCATGGAAAAAGGAAGTTTGAGAAAAGACCAACGGGCCTTTTCCTTTGTTTTGAAGAGGAAGAGGAATAGCCAAAGGACTACCCCCAGTAGATTGCACAGGAGCAACAGTGTATTTGGGAAGAGGAGCAGAGCCTTTTCCCTTGTTATGAGAAGAAGAGAGTTTAGCCAAAATGCTGTCACTCTTGGATTGCGCAGGATCAGTTTGCGCATGAATGGATGGCGCACTGGTTCTAGTCACAGAAACCGTGGTTTGCGTATCAGGAGTTCTTGCTACAGAGTGCTTAGGGTAGACTTTGGATGTTGGAGCATTGGACTGCGCAGATAGATTGGCAGCCAATTGCGCCAGGGGCATATGAGTCTTGTACTTGGCTAAGGCAGCATATGAAGTCTTCTGTGTACTGGCAATAGCAGATTGCACAACAGTAGCAGAGACAGATTGTGCAGCAGTCTTGATGACGGAATCTTTGGACTGTACAGCAGTCTTGATAACAGATTGCGCAGAAGTCTTGCTGGCAGCATCAATGGACTATGCAGCAGTCTTTGGGACCCACACTGGGTGCACTTTGCTTGTGGCAGAAGTGGTTGCAGTGCGAGGAGTGGTCTTGGAGTTGATTATAGCCTCGTAGGCTGTCTGGTTGATCTTCACAACCAGTGTCTTCTGCATCTTTCTGATAGACGCTACGTCACATTGAGTTGTCACTTCCTCATCGGAGGAAAAAGTCGTCCCCAGCAAAGTCGCCATTTTGTTTGCAAAAACAAAAGTGTAGAACTTTATTGATACAAACTTTGTAAAAGATTACAATTTGAATTCTAGGAATGGTACAACTGTAGGAATCCAATCTTGATGACGATTGCTTTATCCCTTGGACGATGTGAACTTTGAAGACGAAGCCTCTGAAGTTGAAGACAACTCTGGAATTGAAGGCAAAAAGCCTCGGAAGTTGAAGGCAAAAGCCTCGGAAGAATGCAGCAGCACTTGGGCAAGAACTCCTGGACTCTCTGAACTTTGAAGTCTGATCTCTGATCTCTGATTTCTCTCTGATCCCTTTGAATGGAGACTTGAAATTCTATTTATAGAGTTCTGAGAAATAACTAACTTTTAGTTATTCTGGACTGTGCATGATGGATTGCGCAGCAGTTCGATTGCGCAACAATGGACTGCGCAGGCAGTTGCTGGATCATGGGCCAACTGTCTTGGACATATGGCATCATTTGATTGAAATACACATGATCGTACAAAGATGGTTGCCACGAAATGAGCAATTGATGGCATGAATGCCACGTGTATTTTGTCATTTGTGTTGATAGAACGCGCACACTGAATTGCGCTGACTTTGGATTGCGCAGACTTGGACTGCGCAGGAATAGATTGTGCCAACATAGATTGTGCCAACATGGATTGCGCCAACATAGATTGCGCTGCCAGCTGTTCTCGAGCGCCGTACTATACGATTAAACGAATGATCGCCTCGTTCTTCGTGCTTTCAGCTGTCAGAAGATTTAATTTGTGTCAGGTAATGATGATGATCTGCCACGTCAGCCTACGCGCTTGAAAGTGTGCGCAGTCTAGTATGCACAATCTATTTGCTGCGCAAACTGATGTCTGTGCAATTCATTTGAAAGATTTATTTCTTTATCTTTATGACTTTGTTGATGTGTGCAACTTAATTTTTTAGGACCTACACTAGTCTGCCAACAACTCCACGCTCTGCTCCATCAACTGAACCACTGACAATCAAGCTTCTCAGGACGTCCTCTCAGTCTGCATTCATACAGGGGGTAGCCGAAGAGGAACCGGAGCTAGCCAAGTATGTGGCTGTCCACACTGATGTTCCCTCCGCAGATGATGTAATCCTCCTAGAAAAGATACCTTACTTCATCAATAAAGGGTTATCTTTGAACTACACCGAGCTCAATAAGCTATGTATAATGTATGCTATGGAACACGGTATAGGCACTCACCTACACACACAGGTGACAAATGTGTACACCACGATCCAGCTTACTCCAGTAGAAGATGCTTACTGAATAATCGAAGGAGGGGACCATCCAATCATCTTCGGCTGGAAGAACGACCCGCATCCCTTCACCATAGAGGAAGCGACCTCGGGTCAGATGCCGGAAGACTGCCTCTGTATCTTTATAGCCCCTAATCCAAATATCTCATGCAGAAACAGGGGTATGATCTGGAGACGACGCCAGGTTTGAACTACGGCACTGGGCGACGATTACCTTTGAAGCCGCCAGTCCCGACGGGCAAACCACGAGACTACTATAGCAAAACTTGATACGGGTTAGGGTATGTAACGCCTACTACGACCCCTGAAAGCTCAGATGAGGAATGCGACTGGCAGTCACATTCAACCGGGTCACCAACTTCTGACTCGGATACCAGCATCGGAGACGTGTTCAGACAAGTCTTGTCAGTCAACCTGGCATTCGTCGACGCTTACGAGGAAGACGAAGACATCCCCGAGATCCTCGAGCTAGAGCCGTGGGCCCAACAATTGGATGCACAATGGGAAAAACGGTTCGAACTAAGGGAACCTCCTACTGAAGATGAGGTTATCCAGGTCGACCTCGGCAGTGAATCTTCCCCAAAACCAATCTTCGTCAGTAAAAGTTTAACAGACGAAGAACGAGAATCACTGCTGGAACTTGTCAAAGAATACATTGATGTGTTCGCATGGAGCTATGAAGACATGCCGGGGTTAAATCCCGATATTGCTCTTCACAAGCTCAACATTCGGCCGGACGCAAAGCCAGTCAAGCAACAACAGCGATGCTTCCGCCCAGGCATCATGGATGTGATCAAAACCGAAGTCAACAAACTGATAGCCAGCGACTTCATTCGTGAGGAGCAACATCCCGATTGGGTCGCCAATATAGTACCCGTCCTCAAGAATGGGAAGATTTGAATCTGCATCGACTTCCGCAATCTGAACGAGGCGTGTCCCAAAGATGAATTCCCCCTTCCTATCACAGACATCATGATCGACAATACCTGCGGCTTCGAACGTATGTCGTTCATGGATGGCTTCTAGGGGTACAACCAAATCAAAATATCTCCTGATGACGAAAAGCGTACATCATTCCGAACACCAATTGGCACGTACTGCTACACAGTCATGCCTTCCGGTTTGAAAAATGTCGGCACCACCTATCAAAGAGCCATGAGCATCATCTTCAGAGACCACTTACGCAAGACAGTGGAATGCTATGTTGACAATATAGCCGTTAAGAGTCGCTACAAGGGAGACCATCTGCAGGATCTAAGGACGGTATTCGACCTAATGCGAGTGCACAATTTGAAAATGAACCCTACGAAGTCCTTTCTGGGCGTATCCAGCGGGAAGTTCTTGGGCTTCATCATCACTGCACGGGGTATCCATGTAGACCCTGAGAAGACGAAAGCAATCATGGAGATGGGCCCCCCGAAAAATCTCCGCGAACTCAGAGGCCTTCAACGGAGGCTAGCTTACATCAGGAGGTTCATTTCCAACCTTTCCGGGCGATGTCGACCATTCACCCATCTCATGAAGAAAGGCATTTCATTCGTATGGGACGAAGAATGCCAGCGGGCCTTCGACAGCATCAAAGAATATTTGTCGAACCCTCCAGTCCTGGTGGCCCCGGTTTCTGGAAAACCATTCATGCTCTATGTACGAGCAATGGAACATTCCCTCGGGGCTTTGCTCGCACAAAACAACGATGCAGGCCATGAACAAGCTATATATTACCTCAGCCGAATGATGATTGGGCCTGAGCACCGATACACCGCTGTGGAGAAGGAATGCCTTGCCCTGGTGTTCGCCATTCAGAAAATACGGCACTATGTCACCGGACAAACGATACATGTGATCTCACGAGTCAACCCTCTCAGGGTCGTCATGACTAAACCAGGGGCACTCAGCTCTCGCCTCGCTACATGGGCAATATTGCTGTTCCCTTATCATATGATCTTCGTCCCCCAAAAGGCAGTCAAAGGTCAAGCCCTGGCAGACTTCTTAGCAGTCCACCCAGGCTCGGAGTCCTCCAGAATATATGAAGAGATCCCAGATGAGGTCGCCGACTCGCATGCAACCTCTCACGATAAAATATGGCAAATGTTCTTCGACGGTGCTTCGAGGACCGGACCTAAAGGCAATATAGTCGTCGGAGTCGGGGTAGTGCTGGTCTCCCCTTCCGGATTGGTGATTAACTGCGCTTATTCCCTCACGGAGCCCTGCTCTAATAATGTGGCCGAGTACAATGCTCTGGTCATTGTCCTCCAACTTGCAAGAGAGCTGGGGGTAGAATACCTTGAAGCATACGGCGACTTCCAACTAATCGTCAATCAGATCCGGGGCCCATACGAGGTCCGCCACGAAGACATGATCCCTTATCACCAAATAGCGATTGACATCATCTCGTCATTCGAGGGATTCTTCATCGAACATGTCCCCAGACTCCGAAATATCGAAGCTGATGCCCTAGCTGGTCTTGCCGCTTCCCTAGCAGTTCCGAACTATGATCGCCAATCAGTGGATGTGATAGGCCACAAACTGGTCTGTCCCAAGAACAATGTGCAATTCGTGGCGAGTTATTCCGCCCAGACGATCGATGATGCCCCAGATTGGTGACAACCATTCATCGACTTCGTCGTCTACGACATCCTGCCCGAGAACCCAAAGGAAGCCACTTCCATCAGACGGCGTTCTCTCAGATTCTTCTACGATACAGAGACGAAAATGCTGTATCGCCGCTCCTACGACGGATTACTGCTTCGGTGTCTGTCAAACACAAAAGCCAAAGAAGCCGTACGAGAAGCTCATGACGGTGTCTGCGGGGCCCACCAGCCCGGTCCTAAATTGCAGGATCGTCTTCGACGAATGGGCTACTATTGGCCCACGATGGTGGCAGATGCGATAGATTATGCTAGAAAATGCAAAGCCTGTCAAGTCCACGCGGACTTCATTTACCAACCATCCGAATTTCTACATCCGACAGTGGCGTCCTGGCCATTCGAAGCATGGGGAATGGATATCATTGGTCCAATCATCCCACCTTCCTCCCGAGGATATCGCTTCATACTTGCGATCACTGATTCATTCTCCAAGTGGGCGAAAGCTGTCCCACTCGCAGAAGTCAAGACTTCAAACGTGATCAGCTTTCTTAAGTATCACGTCATCTACCGCTTTGGACTGTCCCGAAGGATCATCCATGATAATGGTCCGCAGTTTGCAAGCCACGCTTTCTATCGGTTTTGCGATAAGTACCGTATTCAGAATGTCGCTTCGACACCGTACAACCCGGCGGCGAACGGGTTGGCAGAGGCATTCAACAAAACAATCATCAAACTCCTCAAGAAGTTTGTCTCCTCCAACAAGCGCGACTGGAACGAGAAGCTCGGTGAGTGTTTATGGGCGTACCGTACTACAGTCCGAACAGCTACCGGGAACACACAATTCTCTCTAGTATACGGGAGTGAGGAAGTTCTCCCATTAGAGACTCAAATACCCTCACTCCGCGTCGCCCCCACTTATCAGTTGACGACGAATGACAATTACCGACGTCGACTACAAGAGTTGGAGGCCTTAGATGAAAAGCGCCTCCTAGCTCAGCAGAGGATCGAGCTATACCAAGCACGCATCTCAGGAGCCTTCAACAAGAAGGTCAAAATCAGAATATTCCAAGTGGGCGATCTTGTTCTGGCAGTCCGGAGGCCAATGGTCATGACTCACAAGACCGCCGGCAAGTTCCAGCCAAAATGGGAAGGTCCATTTGTCATCGAGGCCGTGTTCTCCAAAGGTGCTTACCGCCTCGCTAAGCAAAACGGAGACTTGCTCATATTGCCCGTCAACGGCAAGTTCCTGAAGAAATATTATGTCTAAACAATATTCTCCAGACTATTGAGTCATGTACCCGCTGGTACCGCTGAACTCACCCTCATGGTTTTTCAGATTTTGAGTCATGTACCCGCTGGTACCGCTGAACTCACGCTCACCATTCTCCAGATTCTTGAGTCATGTACCCGATGGTGCCTCTGAACTCACATCCCGGTCACTCTTTCAGATAGAAAGTTATGTATGATCATACCTCTGAACTTCCTTCCTGGAGGAGATCCTCCCCCATGATCCAATACCCGCACTTTCAGTGCACAAAAAAGGGTAATCGATCCACAAATTTCTAAAACGGCCATGTCCTCATTACCTCTGATTCGTTCCACTTCCGCCAAAAACAAATCACCCCTTACATAGAACTTCCATGTCCTCATTACCTCTGAGTCGTTCTATGTGCCCTCCTTCATTGAGCCCACTCCTGTCATGTCCTCATTACCTCTGAATGGGAAGGCTCCGTCGAAGAAACCTTCATACTTGCCATGTCCTCATCACCTCTGAGTAAGTATGATGATCCCCTTTCGACCTATTATCTGTACCCACAACCGGAGTACGCCAAGGGTAATAGGTCCACAAATGTCCTCTGTTGACCACAAATATCCTC
The DNA here is from genome assembly GCA_029216955.1 of Iris pallida. Classification (NCBI taxonomy): domain Eukaryota; kingdom Viridiplantae; phylum Streptophyta; class Magnoliopsida; order Asparagales; family Iridaceae; genus Iris; species Iris pallida. The sequence goes on from JANAVB010007599.1 coordinate 3,361,278, forward strand.
TGTTGACCACAAATGTCCTCTGTTGACCACCAATATCTTCCGTCGAGTTCACTCCTGCCACGTCCTCATTACCTCTGAGTAGGAAGACTCTACATTTAAAAAACTTTCCTGCTTGCCATGTCCTCATTACCTCTGAGCAAGTATGTCGGTTCCCCTTCATCCTATTAACCGTATCCTAAACTAGGGTACGCCAAGGGTAATAGGCCCACAAATATCCTCAGCTAAGTTTCTTAGCACAAACATACCATCTCATCATGCCCCAAGAGCCCAGCTGCTCTACGGCATTCCTTTTTCCAATACCAAGAGCACCCATGACCACTTTGCCATGGCTGCTTCAGGTATCCTGACCAAAACTTGTTATCTTTACCTAAAACCAAGGTATGCCATGGGTAACAGGTCCACAAATATATCCCCTATGCGGGGGAGAACGTCACCACAATATCACAGGCGCAGCAAGCAACACAAATGAAGGGTAGAATTGAAAGTACTCTTTATTTGAAGGAAGAAGAAAGTATTACATATTTCGGGATCACGTCCCTTTCAGAAAGAAAGAAAACAGAAACAAAACAAGAAGAAAAGGCCAACTACAGTTCGGGATTGCACAATTCCATGAGCCGGTCTCTCACCAAGACAGTCCCCCGCTCAAGCCTCTGTTTAGCTCAGCGCTCGGCCTCTTGGGATAGTTGCTCCGCATCATTCAGATACATATAGGCCTGCCAGTTGGTCTCTATCTTCTTCAGGGCAAGTTCGAGATTGGCGGAGGCCCTGCTAAGCTTGTCATCTTCCTGGATGGCAATTCCTTTTTCAGTACAGGCAGCTTCCAGCTCGGACTCCAAGAAGACCAACTTTCTCTGGAGTTCGAAGATTTGTTCCCGGGTGTAGATCACCCCGCGAGAGGCAGCCGCTTTCCGAGCCGCACAATCGTCAGCCCGAAGGCTCCACTGATCGTGCAACCGGGTCAAATCCCGGCGGTCCTTCAATATAGTCGGCTTGAGCGATTCCCGGGCAGCCATCACCTTCTCCACCACGGTAATGAGAAAGTTGCGCTCTTGATTTATGACCGCGGGTAAATCAGTCTATTGCAACATGCGAAACTAGGCCACGAGACGATCAGCTTCTAATAGCTTAGGCTCCAGAAGCGCAGCCAGTTCCCCTCCGCCAGGGAGTGTCTTAAGGATACTAATCTGGCCACCAGCACATCGACGGGCCAGAGTAAAGGGAGTCCCCCTTTCCACTGCTGTCTCGATCCCCCTCTTCAGGTGGCGATGGAAACTGGCAACCACGTCCTGTAACGCGTCATCCAAGACCTCTGTAGAGGACGGCGTCAGAGGGAGAGTGGCAGACGGTACCGAAGGAGCAGCTTTAGAAGTTACTATACCCGCCACCAAGGAAGCAAATTCCGTACGAAAAGATGCCTGAATGGTGGCTAACTCCTCTTCCGCCGCCCGAAGAGCCTGGATGCTCGGCAGGGAGGAAAGGTTGACCCCCGAAACTACATTCGCAGAGGAGGACACAGGGAGCATCGTCCCTTGTCCCAGCTGCACAGCTACCTGGGACCCCGAGCTCGACCCAGACGAAGGTCCCTTGATACAGGGAGGTTCCGTCAGGCCCTCTCCGGTAGGGTTCGATCCAGCAATATCCATCACTGGCAATGAAGGGTTGGGATCTGAACATCCAAAGCAACAGTTAGTCGACATAATCTAAAAGATAAGATGACGGAATACATAGGCTCATTCACAAGCTATGGTTTGATTTGTATTACCAGGGGAAGAGCATGGGGGCAACGGCTCGTTCACAGCCGGCGTAGTTTCCCCACCCACAAAGTCATCATGTTTGGGTTCGGATGTCTCAGGGACGGGCGCGGTAAAGCCCCCATCCCCCTGGGTTGAGGTCCCAGCAAGTTGGGAATCCTCGACCGTAACCGGAAGCACCCCAGCAGCAATGATAGCAGTGCACACATCACTGACTAAATGAGACAGGACCGGATCAGCCTCGGTAATCGGGTCCTGAGGAGCGAGCTCATCCGACGCCTATAAAGAGCAAAAGAAACAAATGATTAGGCCATAACATAGAAGAAGAAGAAAGCGAACAGCTGAAGCCCAAATCACCTCAGGAACAACGTCTACATCATCAACAAACAGCCTGCGACGTCTTACCGCAGCGTGCTTCGTAGAATAGGTTCAGTCGTCAGCAGTAGTCACGTGCCTGCTTCGTTTATGCGAAGGGCCGGGTACCGCAGATGGTTGAACCTCCACCATCGCGTCAGACCAAGTAGATGGTTGACCCGCAGCCCTTTCAACCGGCACGACAGGGGGTTGATTCCCAACTTCCTCGTCCGAAGAATGAGATGAGTCATCGGCATCTTGTTCGTCATCTTCCTCATCCGCCCTAGTGGACTCTGAGTCCGGCGCAGGAACCCTGTTCGCCCCCCTCTTCCTCTTCTTGGATCCTTCTGGCTTCTCAGCCAAACCGGTGCCAGCGATGAAGCTAGTATTTATATCAAAATCGACAGGAGGCTTGCTCGCTGCAACATGATAAAGGGCCGCTATATATAAGATATCCCCTGCCATCTTGGCATCGGGGACTGAGAAGCTGGCTCGGGTATGGGTCGTATTATAATAATGACAAGCCCGGACGCCATCGAGTATACTGCCCTCAAAGCTCAAGCAAGCACTAGGACGATCCAGGAACAATTGACTATACCCAAACTGACGGAAAAATCTACTGGGCAGATAAGGCTCCAGGTATACTTTATTCCGGTAACGGTACACCAGGTGCGCAGGGCGGATGTTGCGTAACCAAAAAAGCATCTTCTCAGATAAAAGTTGGGGAGGATCAACGCCGTCAATGTGTACCCTCCTCACTTCCCTAGGGGTAAATTCAGGAAGAGATACGAAGAACTCGGGCCCGTCAACCCTCGCCAACGCCCTCCGGCAGGCCGGCATAGTATCGTGTTCCCAAGGCTGGTGACAGTATTGAAAAATGAAGGCGTCGGCAGTAGTAACATCTTCTTCGGTTCCTGGCCTCATCAACGACCGGTAGTGCATTAATAACTACCCCATGAGGTAGTGGTATGGTAGTTCTATCCGTTCAAAGTCCATCGTCACATCACGAGCAATGACTTTGGATGAAAATGCGCGAAGGCCGTGGTGAATGCTACACACCATGGCCGGGAGGAGCGCCAGTCTTACCTTGAAGACCAATTTCACAGCAGGAAGAATGAAATGGCGGCTGATCCTTTCCATAGAACCCGCGCCACCCGAGACTACGCAATTGCGTAGCCACACCATCAAGAACCCAGCTAAGATCGCTTTATCGGACATCTTCCGGGTACCATAGTAGAAGTAACTGAGGGAGTCAGTGCGACTTCCGAACCGGTCACGGGTAGACCTCGACCTTTTGACCTTCAACATCATGTCCTTCACCTCCTCCGGGGTTCGAGGATGTCGAGACGAAACTTGGCCGGAGGGACGCAACTTGAAAAGATACAAAACCCAGGCCGTAGTGTGAGGGACGCTCCCTTCTGAGCTATTTTCTTTCTTGATAGCCATCTGGTGGCAGGCGCTATGATGGCACAACAGTTCTTGGTACACGGCGACGAAACCAGGAAATCGTCGATCCAGGTCTTCGAATTCTTCGTTCGTCGGTGTATATGCTTCAAAAGCTTCACTTCTCCAAGGCAATCTAGAAACAGCATGCATCTCATGGAGTACAAGCCCCAGCTCTCCTCCGGGGGCAAGGAATGTCCCTGTACACCGATTATACAGCTCCAAAAGAGTCATAAACAAAGGCTTGTTAATGGGCAACCCGTAGCAGGTACCCCTGACGGCGTAGTAGAGGTCAATTTCCCGAAGGTATTCCCCATACTTCCTCAAGATCCATGAGGTAAGATTAGCCCATGTGGGAATGGGGTTGATCCAGTTCAGCAGCGACAACCTGCCCACGAGATAAGACCCCTTGCAAGCAAGCTGATTCAGAAAGGTATCAGCTAGAGTGAAAGTAAAATTAGGGCCGGTCATGTTTACAAAAGTGCCAGGGAGCAGCCCCATCACAGTCCGACTCACTGATTCCTTGACCGCACATACTAAACCCGTGCGCCTGTTGTAGTGAATGTTGCTCACAAACATTCCCTGTTGGGTAGGAGTCAGGGAGCCCACCATTGTCCTGTCCAACGGTACCATGTTAAACCATGAGAGAGGATAATGCCGCTCCATTTCGGGGATATGAATCTCTACTCCGTCTACAGAAAAATCCCAGTGCTCTGAAACATCCAGTAATCGGGAGTTCTTTATGGAAAAGGCGTCCCCAAAGAGAAAAGCCGGTTTCAGATATTCTCCATCCAGCTTCTCCGAATTCATCATTGAACAAAAAAAGTGGAAAGGTTGGTTATTAATGGCAGCCACCCTCTCCCTAGGTTCATTAGTGGGAAGCTGATCCACTATACGACGGATTAAGTCATCAAGCCGCACGCCCACGGCGAACTGAGTTGAACCCACAAGAAGCTCTCCTGCTGGGTTGGTTGGGAGGTTCACTGAAAAAAGGGCAAAGAGAAACGGGATTAAAAGATGGTTAAAGCAAAAAATTACTGAATAAAGAAGCTCCTACGAGCCTATGCGGTTCGGGTCAACAAAGCCTTATGCGGCTCCATTCCAATTGGGTCTCAGGAGATGCGGTTTCGAGGAAGCCTATGCGGTTCGGGTCAACACAGTCTCATGCGGCCCAAATCAGATGGGAGTTCCATATGACACTAGCTCGATAGCTTATGCGGATCAGATGAATATACGCGGTTCTAACAGAAGAGCACATGGGGCGCAAAATGCCATGCGGTTCAGCCTGCTAGAAACATATGCGGCTCCGTTCAGAGGAGACTTTATGCGATTTTTATCTAGAGACTTAAATCCTTCTCATGCGGTTCAAACATGAGATATTTTCTATGCGGCTCGGGTATGAGAAGGTCATGCGGCCCATACAGCATATGCGGCTCTACCATCAACTTGGGTGGAGGCTTGTGCATAAATATGCAACAGAGCTATGGGTTCTCAAGATTCAAATGCAACCCTTACCATTGAAAGCAGGACGAACATCAGAGGGCACTTCGGGCGCTTCGGGCTCGACGGCCGACGAAGACGTCACCCTCTGCCCTTCGCGGCGGTAGAGACGACTTTGGAAGACTTAGAAGCCATTTGCTTCGACGGGCGGACAAAGAAGATCAGAAAGAGGAGACAGCAAAAAGAGTGAACGAAGGAGAAGGTAAAGAAGTCCCTCCGGCCAAAGTCATCCATATTTATAAACAAGAGTGAAGCGTTTTGATCCCCGTGCGTACACGCAGACTGACTCTTCGATTATCAAAATAAGCCGCCGAAAATGGAGGCCAAGCTCCTCGGATACCGCACCAAAAAGTGGCCTTTAAAGCTGACAGCAAATCAACAACATTTAAATGCAAAAGATTGCGATACGTGACAATAATGACGTGGCAAAGAGCTACACGGATGAGACACTCCTGCGGCTGAATAATCTATGCGGCCAAGATCTCTATGCGGTCAGGGTTTCATATGCGGTTAGAAGAACACAGCCATGCTTTTTATTCAAAGTATTTCAACTTTGCAAATTGAAAACTTTGAAGGGGGTCTTGTAGAAGCATGGAAAATATTAAAGAAATGACCCATGCGGCCGAGGAACCCCATGCGGCTCAGAAAGCCCATGCGGCTCAGAGAGTCATGCGGCATAAGGGACTATGCGGCCCAAGACATCCCATGCGGCTCAGAAGACACGTGGCAGGACAGTCCTCTCCTCTGCCCTCTCGCATTAATTGTTTTGACGGCTGACAACTCTGAAAAAGTGACAGCCCTGACACAAAAATAAGTAATTATAACTCTGTCATAATGACAGACTTCTAAGGAAGAGAGAGAGATCTCTGACACAAATCCCCCGAGAGCCATAAAAATGCCATGTGGCCTTGCCACGTGGGCGTTCGTATGCGGCTCGAGCAAAGACTTCTCATACGGTTCAGAATGAAGCCGTCCTATACGGCTCAGGCCGAGACAGCCTCATGCGGCTCAAGCAGAGGCCTTTCCATGCGGTTCAAGAGGACCATTTCCATGCAGCTCAGGCGAATGTATCCCTATACGGCTCGCAATGATCACCTCCATGTAGTTCAAAGGCTCGAGGGAGGGCCACTACCCCGGTAGCCCTGACACGTGGCCCTAACCATATGCGGCCCAAAATTATATGCGGCTGACTCGTCATGTGGTTCAGATCCTCCCAGTGGCTTCTATGACACGTGTCCTAAGCCGATCAATCTCTCAGATTTATTGCAATCAAAGATTGGGTCAAATCCCAATAATCTGGGACACGTGGCAGGAGAATAAATCTAATTTATTCGCAGACATCAGATGATCATTATGAGGAAGATTTACTCCAATCAGCATTAATTGCTGATGAGATTTGGTGTAATCTACACTCAATGGTTCGAATTCGTCACAATCAAAAACGAATGGCCTAGATTGACCAGTCCACAAGCCGCCGCCATCTCCAAGAGGCAATCATTATAAAACCTAATGATGCTCCCACTATTATAAATAGCAAGGCGCCATTTTCTTGTAAAAATATACTATCAGAGAGAGATACGCACATACAGAGAGACACTCCTCCCAATAGTCAGAGAGAAGAATCCACAGAGATCAATCCAGAGAGAGAGAGAAGCCAGAAGAGCAATACGAGGAGAGCAGGAAGAGCATTTCTTCATCAACGCCAACCATCTCGTCACAGGAGCCAAGGCTGCATACCGATCGTCCAAGGAGTAAGGCAGGCTGCCGTTGCCTTCTCGAGCCTCTATCGTCACCCCCCAGAATCAAAAATAAACAATTATACTTAGATTGTTGTACCTAGGTTTTCGTCCCTAGGCTTTCTTTGTACAAGCGAGTTTGTATTGTGAGTCTAAGTTCAGTCCTTCCATAAAACTGTTCTGTACTTTTACAATCAATGGCAAACAGTGCGACGCAAATCTTGAATCTCTGTCCGAGGTGATACTGACTGGTACAGCGTGAAGTCTGACGATCTGCCTGAGGTACATCTCTGCTAGCCGAGCCGTCGACTGACCAACTCTGAACGGAAGAAAATAAGCCACCTTCGTGAGCCTATTTATAATAACCCAAATAGCATCTCTGCCAGTCGGGGATCTGGGTAATCCAGTCACGAAGTCCATGGTCACATGCTCCTACTTCCATTCTAGAATCGGTAAGGGCTGAAGAAGTCATGCTGGCCTCTGATGTTCAGCTTTAAATTGTTGGCAAACCAAACATCGAAAGACAAACCGGGCTATCTCCCTCTTCATGCCATTCCACCAAAAGCGCTGACAGATATCACGGTACATCTTCGTTTCGCCGAGATGGATAGAATATTGAGAACTGTGAACTCCTGCCATGATCTCATGTCTGATATCTCCACTGGGTACACAAAGACGCCTCCCATGCCTAAGTGTACCGTCTTCATGGATACATAACTCTGGTCTTCGCCCTGCCTCACACTCTGCTCTGAGTCGCTGAAGCTTGGAATCTTCTGACTGTGCCATCTGGATCCTCTCGACTATAGTGGACTAAACTTGCATGCTGGCCATCAATGCCACACTGGAAGGGAGAACAACTTCTATACCCATCTTCTGAAGATCCGCTAACAACTCCAGCTGCACTGTTAGGAAATAAACTCCGGCTCTCCTACTCAATGCATCTGCAACAACGTTGGCCTTCCCAGGATGATACTGCAGGTTGACATCATAATCCACAAGTATCTCTAGCCACCTCCTCTGACGTATGTTAAGATCCTTCTGGGTGAAAACATACTTCGGGCTCTTGTGGTCGGTGAAAATCTCCACCCTATCTCTTTATAGGTAGCACCTCCACAACTTAAGTGCAAACACTACTGCTGCCAGCTCCAAGTCATAGGTTGGATAATTCCTCTCATGATCACAAAGTTGTCGTGACGCATAAGCTATTACCTTTCCATGTTGTATCAGAACACATCCCAAACCTCTGCATGAAGCATCGTAATACACTGAGAATCCCCCGGTTCCATCTGGAAGCGTGAGAATAGGAGCCGTCATCAAGCCTCGCTTTAACTTCTGAAAAGAATCCTGGCACTCTGCTGTCCAAACAAACTGCACATCTTTGCGGGTCAACTGGATCAATGGCGCTGAGATCCGAGCAAAGTCCGAAACAAATCGCCAGTAGTAGCCGGCCAATCCAAGAAAACTGCGAACTTCTGCAGCCGTGCTGGGCACTGGCCATGTCTCAATAGCCACGATCTTCTGGGGATCCACTTCCACTCCTCCCCTGGTAATGATATGACCCAAGTACGAAATGCGATCAAGCCAGAACTCGCATTTACTGAACTTGGCATACAACTGGTGCTCTCTGAGAATATGAAGAACAACTCTGAAATGCTGCTCATGCTCCGCTTCACTTTCGCTGTAGACCAGGATGTCGTCTAGGAACACAATCACGAACTGATCCAAATAAGACATGAAGATACAATTCATGAGGTCCATGAATACGGCCGGCACATTGGTTGCTCCAAATGGCATAACAAGAAACTCCCAATGCCCATATCTAGATCTGAATGTCGTCTTCGGGATGTCCTGCTCTCTGACTCTGATATGGTGGTACCCTGACCGTAAGTCGATCTTCAAGAATACTGCTGCTCCTCTGAGTTGATCAAACAAGTCATCTATCGGGGCTCAAGGTACGATAATCTATACATAATCTGGACGTACCATCATTCTTTTTTATAAGAAGTATCGGGGCTCCCTAAGGAGATCCACTTACACGAATGAATCCCTTGGTTCTAAGTTCTTCAATCATCTTGTATAATATCTCCAATTCTGACGGTGCCATCCTGTAGAATCTCTCTGACACTGGGGCTGTCCCGGGGATCAAGTCGATGGTAAACTCGATCTCTCGCTCTGGCGGTATCCCTGAAAGCTCTTCTGGAAAAATATCTAGAAACTCTTCGACTATCCGGGGTAACTGCATTGCTGCTACTGCCATCCGCAACACTGGAGAAGAAGGTTCAACGTCGCCTCGGGAGAAGGAAAACTTCGACTCGCCTAGGATGCTAAAAACAACCCTGCCAATATGGCAGTCTATCCTAGCATACTGGTCCCTCAACCAATACATCCCTAAGACCATATCATAATCGGCCATCGAAAACTCTATCAATCTAGCGGGAAACTCTCTACCGCTAACTACGATCCGACACAAAAAATACCCTATCTACTCCCACAAGTCCGTTACCAGTAAGTATATTGAGCCTTACTGATAATGACTCGAGCTCCAGTCCTATCCGTGTCGTAAATCGTACAGACATAAATGAATGCGAGGTACCAGAATCAAATAATACTGAAGCTGGAAAGGTGTTGACGAGAATAGTACCTGCCACTATCTCATCTGGTACTATTCCTTCTTCTCACATGGTCAACGCCAGCACTTGACCATGTCCTCTGGGTGCGGGTCCCCTCTGCTGAAAATTTCTCTGCCTGCTCTGGATCAGGGCTTGGGCCTGAGCATACTGCTGCGGTCTCTGCTGTTGGAATGTCTGGGCCTGCGTCAGCAATGGCCTCGGGAACGGGTACTACAGCTACTGCTGCTGCTGGACTGGTGCTGGTCCTCTAACTGAAGGACTAGAGAAAGCCGATAAACTCTTCCTGTTCGGGCAATTTCTAACCTTGTGGTCCGGGGCACCACAAACTAAGCACAAACCCTGTGCTCTGCGACACTCTGATACCACATGCCCTAGCTTCCTGCAGTGTGAACATCCTACTGCGGAAGACTGCTTCTGCTTCTGTTGCTGAGGGTGCGTCGGGGTGGAATGCTGAACCGACGTTACTGAGGCCGCCCGTCTCGGAGCTCCAATGGTCAAAGCCCTGGCTGCCAAGACTGGTACTGATGAATGATTCATCTGACCGTGGGATCGCTTCCGACCTCTGGTCCTATCCACGATCCTCTAGGAGGTATATTCATGTCTCCGGGATGCCCTCGGTACTGTATCAAAGGTATGATGCTTAAACTGCTCCACCGCCAACAAAATCTCTAGGTGGAGCCCCAGTTGAACCGCTGGGCTCTATCGAACTCGATCGCCACCAAGGTGGAAGCAAACCGACTAAGCTTGGAGAACTCGGCCGCATATCCATCGACCGTCCTGTCCATCTGCTTTAGATTGGTGAACCTCGTCTGTAGATCATACCGAGCTATATCATCAAAATACTTGGTCTGGAATCTCTTCCTGAATACTGCCCAGGCAATAGGGGCCACTAATCTGACGGCCTGCGCCGCCCACCAGCTGCGGGCGAGATCCAATAGCTGTAGGCGTACCACGGCCACCTTCTCGTTCTCTGGAGTCCTGACTGCTCTAGAATCACCTCTGTGTTCTGAAGCCAAGCATCAGCAGCGATAGCATCTTCACTGCCGTCGAAGAAGGGAGGGTTCAAGCGCTTGAAGCTGTTAGCCGCGCTGTTACCCTGATGACCTCCTCTGGTCAAAGCATCTGCCACCGCCTGGTGCAAGGCATCTCCTTGACGATCCTGGGAGGCTAATAGTGACCTGATGAGACCCACCAAAGTACCATCATCAGGCTCTGCAGGCTGGATGGGTTGAACTGGTGGCTCTCCTCCGATAGGTATGACTCTGGAGGCTACTCCTGAATGTTGGGCTTGATCTCCAGGTTGCTGCTGGTCCGCGGAAGGTGCTCCGCCTTGCTGATCGGCAGGTCCAGGAACAATGCCGCTGAAGAAAACGATATAGGAAACAATAAGGAAGGACCAGGACAGATCAACGATACAAGCATGTGATCAGATCAAGATTTTTGGGGATCAAGAGGATACGAGCAGAGATCAAGAAAAGAGTACTGATTGAGACATCTATTCGGTAAACCCTCACATATCTTGATTTACAAGACCTGTATGGGCCACCACTTAAACCATGTTACGCCCCAGAACTAGAATACTGGATAGCGGGTACATACATAGCCAGCTACGTATATTGAAGTGCAACCTATCTCGCTATACGGTCACCGCTGTCTAGATACATGAGGGTTTAACTGTAAGCCAACAGTCTCCTATGGTCATGAACAAGCCTATTGTCTCAATCTCAAGCAAGCAATAATAGTTACAAGATGTCAGAGCACCAAATATATAATAGCAAGGCGTCTCATACATTACATATTGGATGATCATGAAGCTAGTCGTACAAAATATCAAGACTAGCAAGAGTTTAATCATACATGATCAACCCTAGGATCTGTCAATCATGTTACAGCCCATAGGTAGACAGTAAATAAGGTGCAATACGAGATAACACGTACTCGTCGGCTAAATGCCTCAAAAGAATAATTTTAGAATAAAGTGGAAGGACAAAAGAAACCCACTCGTTGCCAGGGTTACGTCGGGTGGTCACCATCTGGCTGGAAGGTAGGTAGATCCTCTGGAGCTGCTCCGATATCTAGCCATATAAAACCAGCTGGGTCAGACTCCAGAAAGAGCAAGTGCCACAAAGGGGGCTTTACTTAGGAACTAAAACCAGCAAATCATAATAGAATATTAAAGATAATAAATAAAGAACTGATAATAATAGAGATGACAACAGTAAACTGAGTACGAGAAAACCATTCAAGTAGCCAGGTCACAACCCTTAACCAAACAAGGACCGGAATTGTAACCCTTCACCTGAATAGAAACCCGTCTCAAATACTATTGGTATAGTGAAGACAATAAACGAAGAGAGGACACAGAACTGCTCCGGAAACCAGGTTACAACCCTTAAACCAAACAAGGATCGGGGTTGTAACTCTTCGTCTGAACAGAACTGGAACCCTGATCTTTATTGCTAAGGCCAGTATAAATAATCATGGTATTAAGGTAAGGTAAAACATGATAATCATGGCATAGGGTTGCAATAGGATAATAAACGAAGAGAGGACACAGAACTGTTCCGGAAGCCAGGTTACAACCCTTAAACCAAACAAAGACTGGGGTTGTAACCCTTCGTGTGAACAGAACTGGACCCATGATCTTTATTGTGAAGGCCAGGCACAGTAAGCAGGACGATATATGATAAGATAACCATGGAACTATTCAGATAGCCAAGTTACAACCCTTAAACCAAACAAGGACCGGGGTTGTAACCCTTCATCTGAACAGAACCTGGTATCCCATCTTTTATCGATACAAAAAATTATGTCATGATACAATCTTGTACGAGATCATGACAAACTAGACTGGGCTGGACTCCATCCAATCAATCACAGCCAAGGAATAAGTACGGCTTGATACTTTAACTAACTAGGGTTATCACAGTCCTAGTTACTAGCAAGATGCAATGAGATTATCCCAACAGCCACAAGCCCTGCAGACCATCCAGGTTATCCAGATTGAATGTCTGTTTTATGAAGGATGCACCACATAACTTGTGTGCTGGAAATGTGCCCTACTCGTCGGTAGGCTACAAGTCCACTGAATGCACCCAGATAACAGAATTGCCTGTAGCTGAAAATCTCTTTATGACTACTGAATCATTCTAGTTAATTAGCCTTAGTCAATTTCAGTAGGTATCCCTGACCGTGGTACTCAGGAATCCCCATCCTAGACATGATGCAAGACAGTACCAGTTTATTTGTATACACACAATCGCCCACGATGTCCAGGTCTTTTATACTTATCATGTCAGGCTAGCTGTCATAACAGTAAGTTGAGATATATCATGTCAGTTTGTTTGTCAAGAGTGTGCCACAGCGGGCCATTATCGTGTTCTATTCTTACCTGATCATGAATGAGAGAAACTTGCATAAAATAACTAGTGACATATTCTTGAAGCCAAGGAAAAGGTCTACAACTTTCATGTTTTGAGTTTTTCAAGATTCTAGCTACAAAATAATTTAAATAGGCAAAAATAGTGAAATAGAGCAATTCCGACGCATGGAATTCCTGCACAATCGGTGCATGGGATTCCTGCACCATTGGCGCGTGGGATTCCTGCGCAATCGGCGCATGGGATTCCTGCACCATTGGCGCGTAGGATTCCTGCACCATTGGTGCGTGGGATTCCTGTACATCGGCGCATGGGATTCCTGTACCATTGGCACATGGGATTCCTGCACCATTGGCGCCTGGGATTCCTGTACCATTGGTGCGTGGGATTCCTGCACATCGACGCATGGGATTCCTGCACCATTGGCGTATGGGATTCCTGCACCATTGGTGCGTGGGATTCCTGTACCATTAGCGCATGGAAAACTCACGTTGCATCTTCAGTACATGCGCGTAGGGAACCTACGCGCATGACATGCTCGAAGTTAAGGGATGTATTGCCAGAACTTCACAGCGCATGGCCACCCGGCGCATGGCCTCCCGGGCGCATGGGGGTCATCGTCCCCAATCAGCAAGTTCAGCCATGAAAGTTCTGAAAACTTGCCATGGCCATAACTTGCTCATTCGAAGTCGAAATCAAGCGAAACAAAAGCCAAAACTGCATGAAATTGAATTCTCTACAACATAGAACCATTAGTTTTCGAAAATAACCAAGTTTTAGAGATCAAAACCAAAAAAACCAAAAAGTTACAAACTTAGATCTACAAGAATCTATCTATCAAATCCAAAAATATCAAGTTCTAAAGAGGCTTAGAATCAAGTAAGGAAGAGAATAGAACAATAAAACTTAAGATCCATCATGAAACAAGTTTGTACTTGCCTAGCTCTCTTCCCTGGTAGGTAGAAGAGTAATGGTGGAGAAGAAGAAGTAAATGAGAAGAATAAATGAAGAGAGAGAGTTAGATAGAAATATAAATGAGGGTGGTGGTGGTAGGTGGGGGTTCGGTCCACCTAAAATCAAGTCAAGCCGAACCAACAACAAGTTGAACCAAACCAAGAGGGAAATACAAAAATAACCATACAGGGAAATACACAATACGAGTCAAAAATATGTACACGTATACCAAGATACATAATACGAACCACAGGCATTACAAGTGGGTGCTGATCGAGTGACATTGACAGCCAAAGACTCCTTGCCCTTGAGATTGATGGCCAGTATTTCTTTACCCTTGTGGCTATTCGGGCAATTATTACCGCCGGGTGTAGAATGTTCATCTTGGTTAGGATGCGTCATCTGAACTCCTAACTGTTTGAACTTTTCAGCACTGACCTCTGCTGCCTTGGCATTCACAATGAAAGAAGGCCAATCCTGGAATTGTGTAGATCCCATCCACATACTGATAATAGGTAACAAGTTTGATTTGCAAGTGTCTATTGTTACATCAGATGGAGTTCCTAAAGGCATTTTGAGTGCCTCTTGGCAGAATCTTTCAATAAAACTCTTCGTGGATTTATTGTGCGTTTTTTAATCTTAATGAGGGCAGACATTGTCATATCATTGATTCCCTCATAAAACTATTCCAAGAACATTTGCTTGAAATCAGCAAAAAAAATTATGCAGCCATCAGGCAAGCTACGATACCAGTCGTATGCTGCGCCAGCTAAACAACCGACGAACACTCTGGTAAGAAGAGCATCATTTGGCTGTAATTGGTCAGTCATCACCTCAAAGTGATTATTGTATTGACTTGAAGAAATGCTGCCATCGAACAGCATAATATTCAAAAGTTTGTATTTAGGAGGGAATGGAACCTCCTTCCACTCTGTAGGATATGGTTACTTTATGCCCAATCTTTGTAGGCCATCCTTCTGCTTGAAGGCCTCAAACTGAGTGCGTAAGAGTTTTACAACCTTATTAGCATCCCCTGATGTTTGGAAATTGGTGGGCTGGTTAGAAGTGTTAGGAGGAGGAACAGCGTGGTAATTACCACCTCCAGCACCAGACTGACTGAGATCAGCTTGAATTGGCACAGAAGCAACCGGAGGAGACGGTACCCCCAGACTAACAGGTACAGAAGATGCTATAAGCTCAAGATTTGTAGCAGGATTTATAATCGGTGGCACTGTATGTTGAGCCACAATTATAGTGTACATACTTACAACCATTTCTGTCATGGTCTTCAATTTATCTTCTAATGCAACAATTCGTTGCTCCTGACGGTCGAAGTAGAGGTATCTTGATCTTCTGTAACGGTATATGCCGTTACTTCTCTTGTTGCTATTGATGAGATAGTTTGTTTAGAACTTTCACTATCTACATCAAATTCTGAAAAAGTGTCCTCTCCTACATGAGTGATGGAGAGATATTCTTGATTAATGACACCTTGGTTCAAATTTTGATTTCTTGATCTGGTGTATTGAAAGACCCCTTCACTGGGTGCATGAATCCGATCTAAGTATTGTTGACTGGGATTATGGGATGTATTACGTCGTGGACGTTTTCCACCCCCAATGCCTTGGAAAGTCATGTTAACAGAAGCATATAATAGTTCGTCTTCATCTTCTATTATATGTTCGTGAGTTGAAGCATAGTTCAAACGATCGAAGACAGATCGTCGAGCCGATTGGCAACAACAGTTGATGACGACTTCATGAAGGCAGTGGCAATCTAGAGGTGAAGGAGATATCCCTGTAATCTTTCGTCTTTGTGTAAGACGTTGTCGAAGATCAATTACAACTACAGGACGAGAAGAAGTCGGAGGAACATATTCATTAATGATGTTAGGAACATGTCTCCTATTCTTCAGATGTTTAGTTCCCTGAGTGTACAAAGATGTACTCAACTCATTGGCATAAGTGGTTGGGTCTTTCTTTTCAAACTTTGGCTTCTGGCACAGATTGGCCTTTGGCCTAGGGTTCTTACGTTTCACCAAAGTTGATACTGGTTGACGCCTATTGAGATAAGCACGTAAATCGAAAAATTTTGCTCCAGGTGTCTCTGTTTGTGATACCCTCAATTTTCCTTACTTAGATCTTGAAATTTGCAAGGTGGGAAGATCTTGACCAGACCCCATAGTGGTAGACAAAATGTCTCTTTGATCATTATTCTTTCCAATATCAGAGATCCGAAGATCTCTGTTTAAAAGAATAGAATCTGATGTATCTTCCTCTGATTCATAGACCAGGGAAGCTTTAGAAAAGACCAAAGGGTGCTTTCTTTTATTTTGTGGAGGATTAGCTAAGAAGCGTTTCCCTCCATTTTGCTGTTGAGTCATTTTAGGCACAGGTTACGCCAGTTGAGGAAATGTCAAAGGACTCTTCCCTTTGTTCTGTCTAGTGACAGCACTAGAACATTGCTTCTCTAAGTTCAGAACTTGAGAATTGGAAGAGGGAATAGCCAAAAGACTAATTCTCTTGGGTTGTGCCAGGATAGCAGACTGCGCCCGAGTTGCTGATTGCTTGGGTTGCGCCATAGCACCACGGGCTACTGGTGGCGCCTTGGCAGCAGCATGGGTAGACTGCGCCTTGGCAGTAAAGAGAGTAGTGGACTGCATGCAGGCAGCAGGATGAGTGGATTGCACCCGGGCGCCAGAATGTGCCTAAACCACAGAGGCGGTTTGCACATTGGTCACTGAGCACTCAAGTTGCGCCTGGACGACAGCAACTGCAGGAGACTTAGGAGTCTACACAGTCCTGTTCTTGGCGATAGCCACAGTGCGCTTGTTGCTCTTGGTGTTGATCATATTCTCGTAGGATGTCTGGTTGACCTGAACAACCAGAGTCTTCTGCGTATTGCCGATCGATGCAGTATCACATTGAGTTGTCACCTTCTCGTCGGAGGAGAATGTCTTCCCCAGTAGAGTCGTCATTTTGTTTGCAAAAAAACAAAAATTGTTTATTCCAAACTTATAAAAGAGTACAAGAGTACAATGAATTCTGGGAAAGTACAACTGTAGGAATCTGATCAGAAGACGATCACTTTATCCCTTGGACTATGTGAACTTGAAGATTATAGCCTTTAGAGAATACTGCATCAATTTTTGCCAAAGTTCTTGATCTCTATGCGTGATTGATTTCTTGATCAACAATGATTGGAAACTCTATTTATAGAGTTCTGGAAATAACTGTTTTAGCAGTTATTCTGATATGCACGAGGCTGGGTTACGCCACGTTGGGTTACGCCAACCTGATGTTGTGCCAACTTTCATTCAGTTATCAGTCGTGTACTAACTATATTTAGACGTGTGGCATCATGTGATTGAGATACGCGTGGTCGTGTACAGGATAGTAGACAGGTCTTGAGAGATTAGTGGCATATGCGCCACATCATCCAGTTTTGGAAATAAAAATTGTCTCAACTTTATCAGGTTACGCGAACTTCAGTCAACAAGTTGAATTGCACCTGATTAGAGTGCACCTGGACATGTGGCAGCTTTTGAGGAGAATTCGTTCAGATTGTGCATAGGCGTAACTAAGAAACTTGTTTGGATTGCGCCTAGGCACAACTCACAAGATGTGTAGGACAGCTGTCGGTCAAATCTCCTCAAGCGACACAATTCGAGGGATTCGAAAAGATTTTTCTCGTTCACTGTGTTGTCAGTTGTCGGTGCTGTCCGGTAATGATAGCCATTAAATGTCAGACGTCACGTAGATTTTGGCGCAATAGGACTGGGCACAATCTGATATATGGCGCAACCTGATCCTCGATGCAGCTTGATCTCTAAGCTTCAAAACAGTGGTGCAGCATGATTTTTGGGACGCAACTTGATCACTGAGTAATAGGTACATGGCACAACTTGATTTTTAGGCCCTACAAGTTTTTTAAAACTTTTACTATCTACAT
The DNA here is from genome assembly GCA_029216955.1 of Iris pallida. Classification (NCBI taxonomy): domain Eukaryota; kingdom Viridiplantae; phylum Streptophyta; class Magnoliopsida; order Asparagales; family Iridaceae; genus Iris; species Iris pallida. Next base: position 3,378,977 of record JANAVB010007599.1, read on the forward strand.
CAAACTCCGAAAAAGAGACCTCTCCTAGATGAGTGATGGGGAGATCTTCTTGATTAAAGACACCTTGGTTCAAATTTTGATTCTTTGATCTGGTGTATTGAAAGACCCCTTCACTGGATGCATGAATCCGATCTAAGTATTGCTGACTGGGATTACGGGACGTATTACATCTTGGACGTTTCCCACCTCCAGTGCCTTGGGAAGCCATGTTGACAGAAGCATATAATAGCTCATCTTCATCTCCCGTCATAGGCTCAGGAATTGCAGTATAGTTTAGACGATCGAAGACAGATCGTTTAGCTGATTGGCAACAACACTTGATGGCCACTTCATGAAGGCAGTGGCGATCTGAAGGGTGATTTAGAGATGAAGGAGACATCCCTGTGATCTCCCGTCTTTGTGTAAGACGTTCCCGGAGATCAGTTACCACTATAGGACAAGAAGACGTCGGAGGAACATATTCCTTAATGATGTCAGGAACACGTCTCCTATTCTTCAGATGTTTAGTTCCCTGAATGTACAAAGATGTACTTAACTCATTAGCATAAGTGGTTGGGTCTTTTCTTTCAAACTTTGGTTTCTGGTACAGATTGGCCTTTGGCATAGGGTTCTTACGTTTCATCCAAGTTGATACTGATTGGCGTCTATTGAGATAAGCGCGTAAATCAGAAAATTCTGCTCCAGGTGTCTCTGTTTGTGATACCGTCAAGTTTCCTTGCTTAGATCTTAAAATTTGCAATGTTGGAAGATCTTGACCAAACCCCATAGGGGTAGGCAAGATGCCTCTTTGATCAGTGTTCTTTTCCATAGCAGAGATCTGAAGACCTCTGTTTATAAAGGAATAGAATCTGATATGTCTTCCTCTGAGTCATAGACCAGAAAAGTTTGAAAAAAGAGCAAAAGGTGCTTTCCTTTATTTTGTAGAGGGTTAGCTAAGAAGCATTTTCCTCTGTTTTGTTGTGGGTCTACTTTAGGCACAGGTTGCGCCAGTTGAGGAAATATCATAGGACCCTTCCCTTTGTTCTGTCTAGTTTTAGCACTAGAATATTATTTCTCCAAGTTCAGAACCGGAGAATTGGAAGAGGGAATTGCCAAAAGACTAGTTCCTTTGGGTTGCGCCAGAGCAGTAGACTGCGCCTGAACAACTGATTGCTTGGGTTGCGCCAGAGTGTTATGGATTACTGGCTGTACCCTGGCAATAAAGGCTACTGGTTGCACCTTGGCAGCAATATAAGTAGTGGATCGCGCACGGGCAGCAGGAAGAGTGGATTGCGCTCGGGCAGTAATAACATGAAGAGTAGGATGTGCATAGGTAGTAGAAACAGACTGCGCTGAAGCCATAGAGGCAGATTGTGCCTTGGCAACAGAAGCAGATTACGTCAGGACAACACCAACTGTAGAAGACTTAGGAGTCCACACAGTTTTGTTCTTATAAGTGATAGCCACAGTGCGCTTATTGCTCTTCTTGTTGATCATATCTTCATACGCTGTCTGGTTGATCTGAACAACCAGAGTCTTTTGTGTCTTGCCGATCGATACAGTATCACATTGAGTTGTCACCTTCTCATCGGAGGAGAAAGTCGTCCCCAGCAGATTCGCCAATTTGTTTGTAAAAACAAAAGTTTTATAGCAAACTTAGAAAAGAGTACAAGAGTACAATGATTTCTGGGAAAGTACAACAGTAGGAATCTGATCAGAAGACGATCACTTTATCTCTTTGACTATGTAAATTTGAAGACTAGAGCCTCTGGAGAATGCAACAGCAATTTTGCAAGAGTTCTTGATCTCTGTGATTGATCCTTCAACCATGATTGGAAACTCCACTTATAGAGTTCTGGAAATAACTGTTTTAGCAGTTATTCTGGTGTGCGCGAGGCTGGATTGCGCCACGTTGGGTTATGCCAACCTTTTGTTGTGCCAACTTTCATTCAATTAATCAATCGTGCACTAACTGTATTTAGACGTATGGCATCATATAATTGAGATACGCGTAGTCATGTACAGAATAGTGGACACATTTTGAGAGATTAGTGGCATATGTGCCACGTCATCCAGCTTTAGAAAATGAAAGTTGTCTCAACTTCATCGGGTTGCAAGAGCTTCAGTCAACAAGTTAAATTGCGCCTGCTTAGATTGCGCCTAGACACGTGGCAGCTTTTGAGAAGAAGTCATTCAGATTGTGCCTAGGCGCAACTAAGGGATTTGTTTATATTGCGCCTAGGCGCAACTCATAGGATGTGCAGGATAGCTGTCCATTTAATCTCCTCGAGTGGCACATTTTAAGGGATTCGAAGAGATTTCCTTCGTTTACTGTGCTGTTAGTTGTCAGTGTTGTCAAGTAATGATGACAATTGAATGTCAGACGCCACGTAGACTTTGACACAATATGACTGGGGCGTAGTCTGATATTTGGCGTAACCTGACCAGTGGTACAGTTTGATCTCTGAGCTTCATAAAAATGGCACAGCTTGATTTTTGGGGCACAACTTAATTGCTGAGTAGTAAATATATCACGCCCCGACTCGGAATCACCCGAATCATCGTCCTCGCAGGGGGCGTGATGCCGCACGAGCCTGGAGTTGCGCTCGTGCAAGGCAAGATGACAAGTTCTCAAATGGTTATCTTTTGATTCGATTTAACAACGAAAGAAAAATAGAGTATATAAAACAATTCTTTTTATTTGATATCCGAAATTTAGATTACAATAGCTTTCGACAGCCTAACAATATATGCCAGATTGGCTACAACACTCAGGTTCTCTCTTGCCCACAAAGGATTTCACCGTTCCATACATCATGCCTTCTATATCTCGGCCGTATCAATCCAGCTGCGTAGTCCGAGCGTCAATACGATAGCACGCTTCAATGCGCTTCGGCATTCCAAGCCTTAACACGTTCAAGCAACGCTTCGCCGCGAGCAATCCATTCCCTGCACCCTGCATGAAGCTGGTGGGGGATCAGTACGTTCGTCCTCGCATGTACTGAAGCAAAGATCATCTTTCCAAACCGACATTTTAATATTTATGTTGAATCATGCAACTTAGCTTATGATCTTGCTATGTTCTCCTTAGGGTCAATTTCATGGCATCTTCGAAAGCGTAAAGCATGTTATCATAGCAGCATGTTATCGAATTGAATAGGCAAACAAATAAGCAATCTCGTGTTTGATTCGTGGCACGATTTACCAAGTCGACGCACTCGCCCTTGCACCGACGCAAGGTGAATACGCCGTAATCCTTCCCTGTCATATTATTGTGCATCTCTAAGCAGGATCTCTATGCGGGACACATATGCGCCTACACTTTCAATCCATCGTTCCTTAACTATATGAGGGTCGTTGGCATATCCGTGCCGGAATGGACTAAAGGAGTTCCTTTCTTTTCTCTCCTTCTTTTCTCTCTCTTTGGTTGGGCTGTTCGATATTTTACGGGTTGGGTCACATCCTAACAACCGAAACGTTCCCGCTGCATACCATCATTTGCGGCTTTTCCTATCTTGTTTAAGGATGTGCGTCTACAAAGATTATTCGAATCCCTCTGCGGCCAATCGGTTCCGGGGCGCTCCTCCGGCATATAACCGTTTTGCTGGAAACACCCGTGCACGGGCTATTATCACAATTTAATCTCGAGCCCATTCCAATCGACCATGCAATGCCCTATCATTCAAGTAATCAAATTCAAACAACCAAACATAGTCTTGAGTCCGAGACTCAGACTTATTATCTCGCATCTCTTTCGTTAGCTTTCTGTGTTCTTATATTTCATACTTTGTTTCAATGATTCTATGGCATCGTGCCTCAACTCAATGCTCGTCAACCGAACGACCCGAAGGTCTTGACCACCTTTCGAGGCACCATGTCATATCCGATAGTTCCCCTACATTCATGCCACAACTGTATTCTCTCGCAACGAAGCCATCTTTTATTATCCCGTGCACGTAGGCACGTTTCGACTGTATTCCCATGTTCTGTAACTTAGCATTCAATGTTCGGGGCTTGTACGCTAGGGCGCTCGCCTATTGTCTTTCAATGTTCTAGCCGTCTAACTCGTGCATCAAAGGTACGGTATGGTTCGTGCACTAAGGCACTCGCCGATTACAGTTATCCCATGTTCTTACGGCTTGCGCACTGAGCCGCTCGCCTTAACGATATCCAATGTTCCATAGCGACTCGTGCATATTGATGCACGTTTCATTTCAATTATTCTAACTTAGTGTTCGACTCACACTACGATTTTATCTCCGATCGGCCACGACCGTGGCGTCGATAGGTTAACTTAGCATACAATAATATATTTGGCTTATCGAATGAAGGAGTAAAAAGAAGTCAATCCTCCCACCTTGAGTCGATTTGCCTTCGTCATTTTGTCGAGCCGATACGGCTCAATCTCATAACTTTGTTGCACGGCCACTCTCCTGACTTAGCCATTCGAGCACTTCGTGCTTCATTGAGTTATACGTCCGATTTGCCTTAGCGTGCCCAAGTCTTAGCCCGTTGCAAGGCGACGATTTGATTTCGCGGACCCCTTACTAAATATCGCAAAAGATCGACCTCTAATATTTCCCCGTCAAAGTATAACCTGCACACGAAACCAACTAAAATCAATACTTGCAACGATTCGGACTTGCGCCTTGGTCGATTCGATTTCTTAGAATCTTCGAGCCGATTCAACGCACTCATCCTTCGGGGCAACGCGGCGCTTCGCATCGATTCAACTCGATGAATTCTTTCGGGACAAAGCAACTCTTCGTATCAACTTAGTTTGATGCATTGCTCGGGAAAACTTAACTTTCGTATCGTTTTGCATCGATATATTTCCTTGCATCAACGTGACTCGTTGAGTCAATGCTTCAGCGTAATGCGCCGTGCGGAGCGGGGCATTACAGAATATACCACTCAAAACAAGGTTCGTCCTCGAACCAAAACCAACACTTCGACTAAGTGTTTTATAGATCGTTTCACGATCTCGTCCCACCAATGTTGTTCAGTTTTACACTATCTCGCAAGCTTTTTACTAACATTTCAAAGTCATCCTTGCAGCTCAATTTGAATCTTTATACAACTCGATTTGGATCCATACCTATATTCAAGGCGTCCCGAAGATATATGTATTTAACCAATTCTATTTGTAGAAATTTGGAACAAAGCTGACAGGTAAATTTCAATCCTATGCTTGCCATCTCGTACTCTCGATCGGACTTATCTTTAGCAACCGTTCTCAAAATTTTATCGCATACGTATATTCGATACATACGTGATTCATTCAATAAAGTCACTGCATGCGACGCGATTCAAAATCGCCTTTCTCATTTCGTATGTTTTATCGGGACTATCAATTCTACGCGTCGCGTCAAGCCGTCGCGCATCCGATCGCAATGATCCTCGACAACGCCTTGCGTTTCGAAGTTGCCACTCAACTATTTCCGAAGTCTGGCTATGTACTTATCTCGATACGTTTTCCTTTGTTGACTTGCAAATGCATTAACATTTAGGCTACGCCCGCTAGGTTACTTACATAGTCCCCGTGCTTATATTCTCTCGACGCAAGTTTAAATTGACATTGTACAAAGGCCACAATCTATCTGACACGAAAGTTTACATCAAGGCGACGGTGCTCAAGGCAACGATCGCCTTAGCACTAAGGTCTTTACGACGCTTCTTACATCCGATTTCCTAACGAGTAGGAATTTACTATCCAAATTCCCAACTTATCCATCTCGCAACATCGAATATAAGTTCGATTCACGCAAGCTCAATTGTAAGGTGAATCTGAATCTAACGACATGACTCATAAGTCATTCCCTTATCATTCCCTCTCGTGCATAGCACGATTCTCGTACTCGCCTATCCGAATCACCAAGTTTGTTGATGAATTTCAAGTTTGATCGTCGACCAACATAACCATTCAAGCATTCATCCGACGAATACTCAAATCTAACTATATCATTCTCAATCGAAAGCTGTTCCCACAATTCTCGATCGCCTAGACTTATCGTCAACATGCACCGTATTATATTCGTTATCAGTGCAATCTCATATGCGATATCGCATGGGTCGTCTTACGGTCTGCAGCAATCAATTTGATTTGGCGGTCAAGTCTTCTAGGGTCAGCTGCCCCGAAGCTACGCTCGATAACTGTGGATCATCACCGAAGGACAGTATACTACGAACCATGCTATATCTTATTTCGGGGCCAAATCACGTTCTGACGATTCTACGCGACTACCCAATTTTGGATAAAAACCATTTCTATCGGCGCAACTGATGCGCAACTATCCTCCGAGTCAAGTCATGCACTGCCGTCGATGATTCTGCAATTTACGAAATATCTACTCGCATCAAGTTCGAGTCTATCTTATTCACGAGTCGACACACGAGATGTTATACGTATCGAGCAATCGTCGATGACTTATAGTCTCGTCTTTGATCAATCACAAAATTTACGATCAACCAAGTTCGTTCATTCTCGTATCCTTACTTACAAAATTTTGATAGCGCAAGGCGCACTCCATTTTGTATTCTCACATCGTGCTTACGTTTCCTTGCATATCGATCTTGATAGTTCATATCAATTTCGATAGCAAGAGGGTCGACTTCGAATCCGTTTCAAAGTCAACTTAACTCGCATAGCATACATCCAAGTTCGCAACAAACTTTTCCATACGCATCAAATCATTTTCCGATTCACCGCATCCCACTATACTTTGATCGCGTAACCGAGTTACCGATTATCCAACATCGTGCCCTCGGGTTACACGATCTCGTCCTCTAAGTTTCGCGTGTTTTCAGTCGTACTCAAATGAGTGTCACCGTAACTTAACCAACTATTTTATAGGCACGATTTCTCGCGTCAACCAACTTTCTTACCGAAGTCGCACATCGTGCGATTCGATTACAATTTACATCGTCCAATATTTCTATCGAAATTGCAAGTCGTGCGATTCAATTCGCCTTAGACGAACATTTCTATCGAGATCGCAAGTCGTGCGATTCGATTCGTCTCGCCCAACATTTCTACCGAGATCGCAAGTCGTGCGACTCATTTATAAGTTCAAGTTTTCCCTTTCCGTCGATCCGATTATTGCCTTCAAAGCATAATCGTTTTGCTAGTCTCGGTCGTCCGACCAACTTATAACTTCCGTCCGACGTATCGTTCGTCGATACGAGTCTCGCCTTATCGTCCCAACCGATTTTCGAAGAACACTTGTATCACATATCGCCATACAAATTTCTAATCGAGTCTCGGTGCTCTCCCGTCCGTTGCGGACAAATCTTCCGTAATTCTCACAACGCGTCGATACAATTCATCGCTCAAGTGCTATACCATATACCACTCGAGATCGAGTCATTCATCGCCTACGTGGTATGGCATATACCACTCGGAATCAAGCCATTTCCCTCGCACTATACTTAGTATAAACCAACGATCTCTTCCGACTCACGATTTTTGCAGTGATCGTGCTTGATCACAACCGTAACTTTGATTCTATCAAATCCGACGCAACTCGGTCAATGTTCTCGTTTTCCAACATAAGTTTAGTGTGCAACCGAACGATTTGTTCTATCGATTTACGATTTCAATTCTTTTCTTACGTTGCATCTCGTGCAACAATTTATTTAGATACGCGTTGCACCCCGAGCAACAAATTTTACTTTCGATACGCATTGCACATCGTGCTACGATTTATTTTCGACACTTTCATTTCACTTTGTACAACGATTCAATTCCAATTTCATTTGCACTTCGTGCAACGATTAATTTGATATGCGTTGCACCACGTACAATAATTTTTACTTTTCAATACGCGTTGCACATCGTGCAACGATCATTTCCGATATTTACCGTACCTCATGCAACGAATTACTCTCGACTTTCCAAGTCAATGCACAATCCGCTTAACACATTCGGTGTTGGCTTATCACTTCTCACTTTCATTTTAACGCATATTCACCATTACTCGTTGCACTTCGTGCATCATTTTATTTCTCATTCAACATGTTACATTGCAACAACATCTCAAATCGTATTTCATAATTTGTTGTGCTTGCAGCAACTAACATTTTTACGGCTCGTTTGCATTCAATGTAATATACCCCTCGCGACTTTCTTAGCAAACATCGTGTAATTTCCAAAATACATGCGACAAAATTACACGATTTGTATTAGACTTATTGTATGGAACATCCAGTGCGGCATCGAGTAGAGTCAAGAGTGATATCAAGTGGTGGTGGGCAACTTTTCGAATTGTAATGAAGCGAGCGTCCAGAGGAAATTGAGCCTAGAGCTCTGATACCAATTTGTCACGCCCCGACTCGGAATCACCCGAATCATCGTCCTCGCAGGGGGCGTGATGTCGTACGAGCCTGGAGTTGCGCTCGTGCAAGGCAAGATGACAAGTTCTCAAATGGTTATCTTTTGATTCGATTTAACAACGAAAGGAAAATAGAGTATACGAAACAATTCTCTTTATTTGATATCCGAAATTTAGATTACAATGGCTTTCGATAGCCTAACAATATATGCCAGATTGGCTACAACACTCAGGTTCTCTCTTGCCCACAAAGGATTTCACTGTTCCATACATCATGCCTTCTATATCTCGGCCGCATCAATCCAGCTGCGTAGTCCGAGCGTCAATACGATAGCACGCTTCAATGCGCTTCGGTATTCCAAGCCTTAACACGTTCAAGAAACGCTTTGTCGCGAGCAATCCATTCCCTGCACCCTGCATGAAGCTGGTGGGGGATCAGTACATTCGTCCTCGCATGTACTGAAGCAAAAATCATCTTTCCAAACCGATATTTTAATATTTATGTTGAATCATGCAACTTAGCTTATGATCTTGCTATGTTCTCCTTAGGGTCAATTTCATGGCATCTTCGAAAGCGTAAAGCATGTTATCATAGCAGCATGTTATCGAATTGAATAGGCAAACAAACAAGCAATCTCGTGTTTGATTCGTGGTACGACTTACCAAGTCGACGCACTCGCCCTTGCACCGACGCAAGGTGAATACGCCGTAATCCTTCCCTGTCATGTTATTGTGCATCTCTAAGCAGGATCTCTATGCGGGACACATATGCGCCTACACTTTCAATCCATCGTTCCTTAACTATATGAGGGCCGTTGGCGCATCCGCGCCGGAATGGACTAAAGGAGTTCCTTTCTTTTCTCTCCTTCTTTTCTCTCTCTTTGGTTGGGCTGCTCGACGTTTCACGGGTTGGGTCACATCCCAACAACCGAAACGTTCCCGCTGTATACCATCATTTGCGGCTTTTCCCATCTTGTTTAAGGATGTGCGCCTACAAAGATTATTCGAATCCCTCCGCGGCCAATCGGTTCCGGGGCGCTCCTCCGGCATTTAACCGTTTTGGGGGAAACACTCGTGCACGGGCTATTATCACAATTTAATCTCGAGCCCATTCCAATCGACCATGCAACGCCCTATCATTCAAGTAATCAAATTCAAACAACCAAACATAGTCTTGAGTCCGAGACTCAGACTTATCATCTCGCATCTCTTTCGTTAGCTTTCTGTGTTCTTATATTTCATACTTCGTTTCAATGATTCTATGGCATCGTGCCTTAACTCAATGCTCGTCAACCGAACGACCCGAAGGTCTTGAACACCTTTCGAGGCACCATGTCATATCCGACAGTTCCGCTACATTCATGCCACAACTGTATTCTCTCGCAACGAAGCCATATTTTATTATCCCGTGCACGTAGACACGTTTCGACTGTATTCCCATGTTCTGTAACTTAGCATTCAATGTTCGGGGCTTGCGCGCTAGGGCGCTCGCCTATTGTCTTTCAATGTTCTAGCCGTCTAACTCGTGCATCAAAGGCACGGTATGGTTCGTGCACTAAGGCACTCGCCGATTGCAATTATCCCATGTTCTTACGGCTTGCGTACTGAGGCGCTCGCCTTAGCGATATCCAATGTCCCATAGCGACTCGTGCATATTGATGCACGTTTCATTTCAATTGTTTTAACTTAGTGTTCGACTCACACTACGATTTTATCTCCGATCGGCCACGATCGTGGCATCGATAGGTTAACTTAGCATACAATGATATATTTGGCTTATCGAATGAAGGAGTAAAAAGAAGTCAATCCTCCCACCTTGAGTCGATTTGCCTTCGTCGTTTCGCCGAGCCGATACGGCTCGATCTTATAACTTTGTTGCACGGCCACTCTTCTGACTTAGCCATTCGAGCACTTCGTACTTCATTGAGTTATACGTCCGATTTGCCTTAGCGTGCCCAAGTCTTAGCCCGTCGCAAGGCGACGATTTGATTTCGCGGACCCCTTACTAAATATCGCAAAAGATCGACCTCTAATATTTTCCCGTCAAAGTATAACCTGCACACGAAACCAACTAAAATCAATACTTGCAACGATTCGGACTTGCGCCTTGGTCGATTCGATTTCTTAGAATCTTCGAGCCGATTCAACGCACTCATCCTTCGGGGCAACGCGGCGCTTCGCATCGATTTAACTCGATGCATTCTTTCGGGACAAGGCAACTCTTCGCATCAACTTAGTTTGATGCATTGCTCGGGATAACTTAACTTTCGTATCGTTTTGCATCGATACATTTTCTTGCATCAACGTGACTCGTTGAGTCAACGCTTCAGCGTAATGCGCCGTGCGGAGCGGGGCATTACAAAATACATGGCACAACTCGATTTTCAGGCCCTACAGATGCCATTGAACATTAAAACGAAGTATAAAATGTGAGAACATAGAAAGTAAATAGAAGAAATACGAGATGATAAAGTCTGAGTCTTGGACTCAAGACTATGTTTGGTTGTTTGAATAATAGTGCATTGCATGGTCGAATGGACTTGAGGAAATTGCGATAATCTCCCGTGCACGGGAACGTTTCCTCCGAACGGGTGTGCCGTGGCACCGGGACCGTTCGGCCTAGGAGGGATATTATAATGACGGATATTAGTTTATGATTTCTGGATAATTAGTGTGTATTTTATATTGGTTTGGGTGATGCATATTTTATATTGGTCTATCTGATTTTTGGATAATTGGTGTGCATTATATTCGTGTGTGATTTATATTGGATTATATATTGGTGTAACACCCAGTTTTTCAGAAGAGGATAATTTTGAAATTTTATAAATTTAGTCTTTTAATAATGATATTTAAATCATGATATGATTTTGGTAATTTTTAAATCATTTTTAAAGCTATTTTTAAATCATAACTTATGATTTTGGCATTTTGATAGTGTAACCTTGGAGACTGGTTGACCTAGAGCCTAACCATGTTAATGGAATACTTATTGTCATTTAGCCTAGAGGGTATTTTGTCATTTTTGGGATTATTTGAATTTATTATAATTTATTTGGATTTATGGAAATTTTTAGGAATTATTTTGGAATTGTTTGAATGAAGGTTGACTAGGTTGACTTTGACTAGCTTTGACTTGGTAGACTAACCTAGAAGTTAACCCTAGTTGTGTTTGGACTTGGTTAGGTCATGTAACCCTAGTTAGACTAGAGTTAACCTATGGTTTAGTCATTTAAACCCAAGTTAGAATAGATGGCTTTTAGACACAAGTCATTGACTTGTGATTTAAACCATTGATTAATGACTAAGCCCAACCCATTAGGCATGAGCCAGACCCTAGCCCAATCCAGCCATGGCCGGCCACATAAACCTAGTCCTAGGGATTCCCACCCTATAAATATTCTCCTCCATTTAGGGCTAGCCTCTTTAGGAATAACAAGTTTTAGAAAGAGGTATTATTCTATCTTCATTAATTCATTTAAAATCCTATTTATTTTCTTTTTCCCTCAAACCAATTACAATAGGTTCTAAATATAGTGTTCTTGCTGTTGTGGAGTGTTATTCTCAGATTCATATCAATTTGGAGAAGTTTGCTAGCAAGAGGAAACCCCCATTTGAGGCTTTTCTTGTATTTGGTCACCAATAGGTAAATCTATATAAACTCCATTAATTTCGGGATTTCTTTGCATGTAGACCTAGCCCTAGGTGTCCCCTAGCCATAGGAATTGATTTTGTGTCCAGGTGGACCCATTTCGTGTCCGTATCGGACACGTATCCGACCTAGGCCTAAGTGTTTGATGAAATGCCCCAATGGGCATTTCGATTTAGTTTTGGAAAAGTAATTGAATAGGAAATTATATTTTTGATGTTGCTTACATGTTTCTTTTGGACTGGGAGTGTTTTCGTGTCGCATCATGTCGGGTTGGACAGGTGCACACGCGGGTGCGCGCGCGCGCGGGGGCTGTGCATTTCCCCTGTTACTCGTAGCCTCGTGCTCGTTGCACAAGCCACATGGCGAGCTGGGATTTGACGAGGGTGTGGGAGCAGTGTCTGACACGAGGGCCCCCAAGCCTCGAGTCATCTCGTGTCGTGTCGGACACGCACGAGGCTCTGTTTTGGTCTCGACTGATGGTTCAGTCAGGTTTGGATAGTCACTGATACGCTATTTGTATTCATGCTGGACTCGTCATGGACACGCTTCGTGGACACTGACACACTCACCTAGACCTAGTCTAGCACTAGACTCGAGCACATGGTCCCTCGTATTGTGCTTTGAGTCCAATGTGGCTCGACATGGCCGCACGAGGCCTGTTTTTACTGTTTTCCTGATACTCAGTTGTTTTGCAGTTGGACACGCCGTGTCCGGCTATGGTGGACACGAGACACTTACAATGACACGTGTGCACCATATATTTTCATTACTAACCATTAACTTTGCAATTTAATTAATTTCGAATTACATTTCTCCTATTTTTCCTAATTTCGGAAATATGTTATTTTCCTATATTTTTCCAGTTTTACAATTCAAACTTGGGCAGTCATTTTGACCTGTTTAACTGATGTAAAATGTTGGTTTTAGTCTCTAATATAGTTCTCCTATTAGTAATCTAACTATGTGTCAATTTGGGGTTGTTTTGGTGTATGTTTGGACTGGTTAATGGGGTTTTAAATGTATGACCTGAAAACTGTCAATACTGAACTATTTTAGGGACTGATTTGCAATGAATTGGTTTTCCTTTCTTTTCCCTGATTAACTGAACTGACAGTACCTCTCTCACACACTGTTTTATGACACTCTTCACATTTTTCCCCTCACCCACTTCACTGATACACCCTCTAGTTCTGTCACTCACACACTTTTCCTCTCATTAACACACACACAATCACCCACACACACAAAATCCTGAACACATAACACTGAAATCTGTTACACACTCACATTGCAAACTGTTATGTTAACACACTATCTTTCCTGTGATTCACTCATTCACTGGGACATGAGATTGGACACTGTCAAGGGTTGGAAACCTGAGAACAGGATTTTTCCTAAAACTCTGTCAAACACACATTGTCTGAACACATGTACACTGTATGAACACTGAGATGATTTCCTGAGTTAGTTTCAATTTCCTGATTTTAGTTGCCAATGAATGAATACCAAGTATTACTGGTAGTTCAAATCCTGAGAACACAAATCCTAAAACCTGGAAATGTTCCTAATTGGCACTGTTTTAATTCCAAATAACAGGGACACTTGCATTTGTAAAACTGAGATTTGTGTTTCCTTAAAATGAACTGAAATGAATGTTTAATGTATGGTTCCTGTCAACTATTTTCCAGATTTCCTATTGTTAGTTCACTCACTGTTTTATAGTATTCACTGATTTTTTTCCTTTGGTCAATTCCTCTTTCCTGTACACAGGTTATTCCCATTACATTGCCACTGTTTTTCATTACACACACACTCAATTCATATCAATGTATCACTATATCACTTCACTGTCCTAGTGTGTTCAATAATTCCAGATTTCACATTGTTAGTAGTTCACTGATTTTTCTCCTATTTTACTAACTGTTTTTCCCTTTCCCTCACACACCTATGCACTACAGTATATATCACTCACTCTCATGTTACACTAACACACACACACAAGTGTCTTCACACACACATTCATGTGACATGCCATAGCTCACAAACACTCTATGTGACACTCTCACACTCTCAAGCCTAACACACACTCTTGCACACCCATGAACACACACCTGTGAATGCTTGCCCTTCCCTATTCTCTACATATATGCATATATATATATATATATATATATATATATATATATATATATATATATATATATATAATATATATATATATATAATATATATATATATATATATATATATATATATATATATATATATTTTATATATATATATATATATATATATATATATATATATATATATATAGGTATCCTATATAATGTGTGTGTACTATTATATATTTTATATATAAATGTATGTGTGCTATACATATAGGTAGCCTATATGTTATGTGTGTATTTTATATTATATTATATAGCTATATCAATATGTGTATTATATATTAGATATATATATATATTGTTGTGTAGATTGTGATATGGTTTGATCATAGGCATGATATAGCCTATGGCCTAGGCTCTTAGCCTATAGGTGTATCTGTGTGTCAGTATAGAGTCTAGTCAGACTTGTGTAGGCTTGTTTAGACCTAGAATGACTTGTTTGACCTAATTTAGACTTGTTAGACCTAGTTTGACCATAGTTGACCTAGTTGACGTCTAAGGTTGACCAGAGTTGACCAAGAGTTGACTTTGGCCTAGATTGACCTAGATTCATGTAGAATGCATTGTAGTACATCTTATTACTATTCTGGACTTGTTGTGACTTGTGTTGTTCTATAGGAGACAGACACCACTCCTCGGACAGTAGATATTCTTCAGACACTCAGGATACAGGCGAGTACATTCTCTGATCATTTCATATCATGCTTAGAATTATTTTTCTGCATTAAATTATTTTACTTGATACTGTCACGTTGGTCACACGGATTAGTACTATATGGATCCCTTCTTGAGATGTTATCCCTTCAGGGAGCATCGGGTACTACATGTTCTGTGCGTTTCACTTACATGGTGTATCACTATGCTTCATTGGTTCATCGATCACTTGTGACATGTACTTTCATGCTCACAGAGTCTTCCTTGAATCCTTATCCCATTTATTGGGTCTCCTAGAATCTCCTAGAATCCCCATTTATGGGACATCCATGTATCACCCTTCGGGGGCCTTTGCATGGAATCATAACATAACCTGGTTGGATCCTTGTGTATTGATTGGGGGTACGGGGGAGTAGAAGTAGACATGTGAATATTATCCAAGTAGTGTAGCATCAGAATCTTTTCATAGTATAGCATCAGAATCTCCTATGCCATTTACATGTCTACATTGTACTCTGACTCACTAGCCACTGTTAGTCTCTATTTATAGTAGATATTTCTATTACAACTCTCTTCCTGTTTACATACTGCATTTCCTTCAGTATCTATATCTTAATTTACAGCATGCACTACAACAAATATGGCCTATAATAGCATGCGAAGAACGCTATAGAAAGCCTTCTATAGCATATTCTGTCTGCTATGATCGCCCACGCTATAGTATGTCCAGACATGTGAACGCTATAACATTATAGCGTTCCTGAATGCTGTAGAAGGTTTATAGCGTTCGTGTATGCTGTTGATGTTTTATAGCGTTTATGAATGCTGTAAATATTTTATAGCATTCTAGAACGCTGTAGATTGTTTATAGCGTTCGTGAGTGCTGTGGATTAGTTATAGCATTTTTGAATGCTGTGGATGATTTATAGCGTTTGATGAATGGTTTGATTTATTATAGCGTTCATCATATGCTATCGTGGTAGCAGCAATTTAGACGTTTTGAGTGCTATAAACCTGCTACAGAATTTCATATCCAACTGCTACAGAATTTTATATCCACCTGCAACAGAATTTCATATCCACCTGTTTTGTATTTCGATCAATTTCAATCGCAGACATTTCAATCGCAGACAATTTCAATCGCAACATGCATTTCGATCAATCAAGATATAGTAAAGATTTGCCAAAATATGAAATATTTCATTAGAACATTCAAGATGTACAAAAAGTAGTCATTAAAACATTCAAGTTGTAGAAAAAGTAGTTGTACGCCAAAATAAACCATTCCATTTACAAAGTATCTGTAGTCCAAAATAAACCATTCCATTTACAAATATTTGTAGGCCAAAAAATAGCTCGCCTTCTTCCCTCTAGCAGCTATCCACAACCATCAAAAACATATACGCCAACCTACACAAAATTGAGAAGAAAACACATTATGATATAAAAAAATAAGATAGAAATATTTCTGATACTCAAGTATGTTCAGTGGCTGGCTAACAACCCAATCCTCCGAGCCGGCCCTGTCCACTAGTCCACCTTTTTCTCCCTTAGTGTGAGCTTGGTTGGGTGGCAAGTGAGAGAAAGAGAGAGGAAAGGGTTCGTGCAGATACTGGGTTCCATTTCTAAATTCTACAGGATCCTGTTTCCTTTTTTACTTTCTTCTCTCACATTTTGTGCAACTAAACACATCCTTAAGGATCAGATATTCCACCTTTTTCTCCCTACGACCATAAACCTAACAACAGAACTAGAAAAACTAGGAAGGATTCTAAACTAACTACAGGAAGGCCCCAACAAAGTCTAGTAATAACCACATCAGACTGAGATATCCTCTGTTTCACCAACCAACGTTTTCGAGAAGATGATTATGGCTACACGAAGTAAGAGGACCTTCCCTGCAACTACTTCCTAATCGGCATTTTGTTTTGAATCCACTTCATTTATCTGGAAAACCTTTTTTCCAGAGTAGATATCGATTCCACACAATCATTGGAACTTACAGAACATGAATTGCTGATATAAAACACTAGTGTCTTCCAATCAGATATTCAAATGGATCTGGAGGGGGAAAAAGGCTATAAACAACAATTGATAACAGTTACGAAACGATTGTTGATTATTATGGTTTCTACTCGCGTGGAATCTGAACAATTCTTTAAGCAATACCAATAATGTATCAAGTACTCTCCACCATGTAAGTATAATTTCCTTAAGATATCATTCTAGGTAACCTCCCAGTTTCTCTCTTCATTTATGTGCCAATCTGCAATATGAGCCCTTACGTGAACATTTCCAAGGTCACATTTAGATACATCTTGTTGATCAGCATTTAATCAATTAGAAACCAGTAGATGATTAAAAAGGGTACAGAACCGCATCAGCGGTAAAATTCCAAAGCTAATATTAAATAATTTCCAAATATATGTAAAGAGTGCAAGAAATTAGAAAACTAGAGATGTATATGAGAAGTATCGACCTGCGCATCCTAAGTCTGAATGGTTTAACTTTATTTGGGAGAAGGGAGCTACTCTGAAGCACCAATTGTGCTTGTACAAAGTATACTTATTGAAGGACTTAAAATGGTGAATTGGCTTTAGTTTCATTTCTAATCCTCCAAATTATGTTTTTGATATACTATAGCAGGATTAACCAATTCTTTGCCATGTTTTTATCTGATGCATGAGATAGCTTTGGATGCCTATAAAATCAGTCTCCTGTTCAAGACATATTTCTGGTAACAAGGTGAGCATTTTCTGTCGAAATATCATAGAAAATGTTACCAGTGATTCCCTAATTTGATATACTTATATCATTATGTTGCATTGTCAAGGATAAGTTCAGATACGTTATGAATGTGCCAACACGGTCGCTGCACTAAAATTTACTTTGTATGTGTACATGTATGACACAACAATGTGTACTCTACCTATATGGATCGAAAATAAATATTAGAATGATGTGGTAGGCAGATAGCCCTTTTATCATGTATGACACAACCATGAATACTCTACTTATTTCTTGTTTCCCAATTCGGTATCCATGGTCTGATTTCATGTTACTCGCTAACTCTCATTAGTCTTTAGATGTAAACAATGTAATTTTACTTATTTTTCAACCTTCATCTTGTTTTTCACATGTAAAACTTTCCTTAAGTACGTACAATGTCTAAGGTGTCATGAACCATTATTACTTTGAAATGCAGCTCTGAAGTATCGTGTAACTACATCACAAAAAGGTATCCTTTAAAAGGGTGTATGAAGTAGAAGTGGTCTAACAGTGAGAATACTACTTTTCAGTTGCAGACAACTGAAAGACAGCAGTGTAATACATGAAGTAAAGTGCAAGGAGGCTATGTGCTGTGGCAACAGGCTCATAAAAAGTACCTAGTCATCCAACGTCGTAATGTGGTCGGTCGGCCATGTAGTAGTACTTCCAACGATGTCTTCTATTGTGTCATTACCGAAACATGGTCGAAATAGTAGTGCTTTGGGTTGTAAAGCAATATCTACCCAAACCCGAGAGACATCTTTTCCAAGAGGTGTACCATGAACCACCGCTTTCGGATCATCTGTCACCCATCGTCCAATTGCAACGATTTCATTCGGATCCATCCAATTTAGCAACTTACATTTTTGGTCTTTCAACCAACGACGACTACTTCCACTATGTGACTGCAACAAAGAATGAAAGAATGTCATATTTGATACTAGTACCATATGAGAAAAAATAGTTTTACTTGTTACTAGTATATCTTATCTGTGGAGTAGTAGATGGAGTTTTAGAAACGATATCTGGTTCATTTGATTTTACAATCTCCACATCATCGTCAGTGTCCTCCTTGTCATTATTCTCATTACCATCTTTATCGTTATTCACCTCATCCTTTTCCTATTGGGAATAACCATTTTTGTTAGAAAAATTCGAAGTTTTCCTCATGTCAAATTGAAGAATTCTGCTGAGAAGTAGACTTCTTACTTGACTTTTCATTAAACTATCAATCAATTGGTTTTGTTGTTGAAGTAACTTCGATATTGAGTTAATTTGCCCTTGCATTGAATCAACTTTGCTTTGGGAATTCTTGTCCTCATCGACACTCACCTCAACATCATTAGCTTGTTCATGTTGATCACATTTCTAACGAAGGCAATCGTCAGTGGTAATATGTGCCAAAAAATATCAAAGGAAAAATAAGAATTACTTACCTAATTTTTCATTAAAGTATTTATCAACTTTGCCTGGTCTTCAACTAACGTTGACATTGAGACCATTTTTTCCTGCATTGACTTGATCTCTTTTTCAAGCCTAACTACTGTAGCTGAATTCTTCGCTTTAGCCACTAATTTAGATTGACTTGCTCCAGCTCCGCCTCCTCTAAGACTACCACGCTTTTCGGGTTGTGTAATTACTTGTGATAGTGCATCACCATCACAACCTGTTTTTGTCGATCCCTCAGATGACGGTGCAAGTAGGATATTTTTGGCCTTTTGCTGAAATAACAATAAATGATACTCGAATTAGTTTCCTTTTGACACAACGTGATTGTCAGAGCAAGAACACAGTAAATTAGCCAATATAAACATGATTGGGATTATACATACGATGAGTTCATTGTCCTTTGGGTGTTTAGGTACACCTTTTTATTAGTATACCCTCGAACCCAAGCACGAAGCCTTGCTTTGTCTTTAGGACATGGACCCTCTACTTTCTGCGTTGTATAAAATAAAATCTACTTGCAATTGACAAGTAGAGAAATAAAAATTTGAAACAAATAATTGTGTTACACGTACCAATATTTCATCCGCAATGCGAGCAAATCCTTTTCGACTTCCAAGGTAAGGCATAGTTTGTTTCTCTCTCATTTGCTTGAACTTTGTAGATTTCTCCTACGTACACTCACATGCATATTATTAGATAAAAATAAAAACTTTATATAAAACATTCGAATGAAGAAAATAGAGCAGAAAGTGCACTATCAGTGTGCACTGCAAGAGTCCCCTGCACATTGCAATGTGCAGTAAATGCAGAAATTGCAGTACAATAACTGCAGAATGAAGAAAATAGAGCACTACAATGTGCACTATCAGTGTGCACTGCAAGATTAAGTACTGGAATCAACACTATGAAGTTCACTGAAGGAAATGTATATCAGGAAATTTGCAATGTGCAGGAAATGTATATCCTCAAATTTGCAATGTGCAGGAAATGTATATCAGGAAATGTATATCAGGAAATATAATGTGCAGGAAATGTATATCTCAAATTTGCAATGTGAACTAAAACTAATGAATGAACTAATGCAATGTGCAGGAAATGTATATCAGGGCTCTTAATCTCAAATTTACAATGTACAACAAATGTATATCAGGAAATGTATATCAGGAAATGCATATCAGGAAATGCAATGTGCAAGAAATGTTATATCAGGGCAATGTAATCTGTTAAAACATTGTAATGTAATCTGTTAAAACAGCGTAGAAAATTTGTAATGTAATCTGTTAAAACATTTTTGGATGTATATCAGAGCTCTTAATTATTTTAAGGTGATACTCTGCTATCTATGATTCAAGTAATTTGGATACATTTGAAATGAGAAACTTATAGACATTTTGAGCTGTTAAAACAATATTCATTGTGCTCTACTATGATATCAAAACTTTCCAGATTTATTCCCTAGATAATCTTCACTCAGGGGTCAGAATATAAGATACAGATAGACTATCATGGAAGGGAACTGACAAGGTGAAATGGGTCAGAACATAAATAAGGGGGAAATGCTTAGTGCTAAAGGAATTTGTCTCCAAAGGTGATGATTGGCTGAACAAGAAGAATGAAGAGTATTTGATCATTAAACCCATAATGCAGGGACAAAACTTATTCAAATGGAAAGGTTATTTGGTGATAGAGAACAACATGTCTGAGTTACAGATGGGAACATAAATGGACATGGCATTTATATGCTGACTGAACCAATAGGTAGATGTGAACTAAAACTAATGAATGAACTACATAAAAATAGGGGCGTGTGCACTATCAGTGTGACTTAACCGAAGCCTTACCTTATATTGTTTTGAGCATCTTTTTTGACAAATACTTCCCAATCCGCTTGGTCGACGTCATTCGGCTTTTTCTTCAGAAATTTTCCCAATTTTGCTTTGTTTGTTCTACCTAGTCTTCCCATTTGTTGGAGGACGTACGCTTTTGCCTCGTCCTCTCGCTCCTTGAATGTAAACCTTTGCTACAAGTACAATAGATCATAAATAATTATTAGCAATAAAGTAGAAGCAAACTGCATTTTAAATTGTAAAATTTAAAAGATTACCGTAACTGCTTGCCAATAAAATTCTTTGCTCTCATTAGGTACATGTCTCCAATCATCATATAGTATCGACACCATTTCACGTGTTAAACATCCTACAAAAGTTGATAGATATTTTGAGTTCTTCCCAATGGGTTGACCAAGTTCATTCAATTCCACCTCTAGCCTATTCCCACTTTCCACTGGCAAAGCACTACACCTAGTAGGCCCACGAGTTCTTGTTGTTCTGTGTGTCACATCGGATTCATTGGATGGATTAGTGTCCAATCCATCATTTGAATCTTCTTGCTCGCAAGATTTTTTCTTGCCTCGTTTTCGCTTCTTTTCTTTTTTCTTGTCTAATCCAACATTTGATTCTTCTTGCTCACAAGGTTTTTCCTTGCCTCGCTTTTTCTTTTTTTCTTTTTTCCTTGATTGATTTGCACTCTACAAATATGCAAGAAAAACATATATTAGAAATACAAATACATTTGAATCTTCTTGCTCAACTATATGAAGTCCACATTTGAATCTTCCTTTTGATTTGCACTCTACAAAAAATGACTAAGTTACCACATTTGAATCTTCTTGCTCATTTATACGAAATCCAGCGTTTGGATCATTCATAATAGCAGCCTCAACGCCTTGTTTCTGCTTCTTTGCTCTTTTCTTTGCACGTTTTGAACTCTATGAATACGCAACAAATTAGAACATTTAAATTAAATGAGATTTATCTAAATTAGTTTCAAATACATGTAAGGGTACTTACCTCAGCATGAGCCATGTTGTGAACCACCTAAGAATACAAAAATACACCCTGTAAATGATCAGGAGTATACAACTAGCAACAGACTCCTACAATTTCTGAAAAAAGTTTCTGAGAACATATATGAGCATTCCAAAACTTAAAAAAACTGAAATATATGAGCATCAGAGTTTATAAACTTCTTTGTTTGCAAATACATGTAAAAAATTGCCAACTGTATGATGGGTACAATCCCCTCAATGCATCCAAGCATTTCAAATTAGAAAATGGCTACAATCCCCTTTATCTTACAGTCTAGAAAAATTTAAATGTATGAGAACTGCCAACTGTATGATGGGAAAGCATCCAAGCATTCCAAATAACAAAGATAGATGGGAAAGAAAAGCATCCAAGCTGTATGGCTAAACCTGTAAAAAATTTTGGAATGCTTCCTGTGGAGTAGTAGATGGAGTTTTAGATGGGAAAGAAAAGCATCCAAGCTGTAACAAATATAGATGGGAAAGAAAAGCATTCCAAAATTTAAATATATGAGAACTGCCAACTGTATGATGGGAAAGCATCCAAGCATTCCAAATACAATCCCCTTTATCTTACTAACATGTAAAAAACTAACAAAGATAGATGGGAAAGCATCCAAGCATTCCAAATAGACTCTGAAGGACTGCCAACTATATGAGAACTGAACATATATATGAGAACTGAACATTAATTAGACTAAAGATAGAGGGGAAAGCATCCAATCATAAGAACTGAACATTAATTAGACTAAAGATAGAGGGGAAAGCATTCCAAATATATATGAGAACTGAACATTAATTAGACTAAAGATAGAGGGGAAAGCATCCAATCATAAGATAATTGATATAAATGTATTGGTTTAATTAGACTAAAGATAGAGGGGAAAAAAGACTAATTATACATAAACGCCCTCACAATCATTTCTAAGGTAACTATCACTACCATCCTCAACATTCTCATCTAGTTTTGATACATCCACCGGTGCTAATGATGGTGTATAGACATTTTGATCAACTTCCATATCCATCTCTTGAAAACCACTTTGTGGTGCCTTTAACACAACATACCAATTAGATGAAGCAGTGTCCTTAGAATAAAATACTTGGGTTGCCTGTGATGCTAGAACAAATGAGTCTCTTTCAAAGTGGTGTTTTCCTTGGGGAAGGTTAACCAAGGTAAACCCATCTTCTATTTTGACACCATTTGTTGTACTAGCCCAATCACAATCAAAAATAGGAATATGGAAGGTATGATAATCCAAGCAAATTATATTCTTGAGCACTCCATAATAGGCAACTGTATCGGTGATTTGGTTCCTATCCTTCGAGCTGGATCTACAAATAGTTGTTGCCTCAAGTAACACACCACTGTTCTGTCTAGAGTTCTCAGCGTCCTTCGTATGGTAGCGGTTACCATTGATAACAAATCCTGAATAAGACACAACATGTTTTGAAGGGCCATGTGCAAGCCCTCTTAACATGTTGGATATGTTTCCACTGGACTGTCCCTCAATCTGTTCAAAATCAAAATAAAATATAAGGTAACCCTATTAAGGAGGGAGAGATGGATTAGGGTTTGATCAGCAAACCCTATTAACCCTACAGCTTCCTTCGCGCGCAGGAGGAAAACTTTGCTGATCAAACTTTTCGTGGGTTAGTTTTTGTGGGAGGAAAACTTTGCTGATCAAACCCAAAAATTCTCCTTCGCGCGCAGAAGGAAACTCGGCGAAAAAAGATTAAGGAAAATTTTTCATGGGGGAGAGAGATACCTAATGTCCCTAGAGCTTCCTTCGCGCGAGAGGGATTAGGGTTTGATCAGCAAACCCTAATGTCCCTAGAGCTTCCTTCGCGCGCAGAAGGAAAATTTTTCGTGGGGGCTTAAAAAGATGTCTGGGATGCATGGGTAGTTTTTGTGGGAAACTTTTCGTATGAAATAGTGGTGGAAGCTAACACTAGGATTAATAACCAATCTACCATAAACTAAATCAAGTGGGCTGTAGAGTAATTGGTTGGGTCATTGAGCGCTTATATGCAAGGTTAAAGGTTCGAATCCTTTGGCTGTGTGTTGCTAGGTTATATAATTTGGTTTTTTTTTTCTTTTCTGAAAAACAAAGGCTGTGTTGTTAGACTACATAATATTTTTAAAAAATAGGGAAGAATGCTATTATTGCTATTTAAACTAACCAAAGTATAAAATAGGAACCTACAACCTTTGGTTCTGTTGTTAGATTTTTTTTTAAAATAGAGAAGAATGCTATAACTGCTATATAAACAAACCAAAGAAAATTTTCTATGCTGCTTCTCCAAGCATTCGAACATGAGAACTGCATTGAAATACAATATGAATGTTACATATGCTACAGCATTCAGGAAACGCTATAGATTCAAAATTTTATAGCAATGCTGAAAGAACGCTATTGTTAACATTCTGTAGCGGGGACACCTGAACGCTATAGAAAAGCTGCTATCGTAGGCCATATTTGTTGTAGTGATGATTATATTTTCTAACCTGCTATGAACTGTTGAGATGTATTGTGCTCGCTCCTGTCCTGACTGGACCTGTTGAAAATATTACAGAGGACGAGGAGGAGGCCTGTGTGGATACCTTCTACGGGACAGCTCTAGCTGACGACTTTACCCTACTGCCTAGACTAGCTTAGTTAGGCTTTATCTTACTTATGTTGTCTTGAGACTAGTAGCTAGACTTTATTTCTGTCTTTGAGATTTGGGTTGTATATATTCTTTCATATTCAGTAGCTGAGATCTTGTACTCTGGATATCTGCTGAGATGCTATCTTAGACTATTTCATCATCTGTATTTTTCTTGAGTTCTATATCATATCGTGCTTCTTCTTCCTTAGTTGTGATTGAGTTTATTTTCTGCTATGTCACCCCCATTCGGGGAGTATAAACTGTTTAGCCTTATACTGTTAGAGGCATTAAGACCTAGGACAGCGTTCTACCGCCGACACTGCGGCATAGGCTGGGCGTTGTTACGTTCTCGTACCCTCACAGTGGGTGCGGGTCGTAACAATTGGTCTATGTGATTGTATTGTGATTATGTATTGGTCCGATGTTCGGATGTTGTGTGAACAGAGAAAGCTCTGCAATTTTTTTAAAAATATATCAGTTAGCGACGGACTAGTGACGGGTTAGCGACGGATAACATCAGTTACCGACTAAATTTCGATGGAATATCCGTCGCTAACTAGAGAATTCCAAATATTTTTCAGTTAGCGATGGATGGTTGACGGAACATCCGTCGCTAACTGGAGAATTCTAAATATTTTTCAATTAGCGACGGATGGTCGACGAAACATCCGTCAGCACGGTTCTGGTGGTTTAAAAGGTACTCAGAACGGTAGCCACGGACATTCCGTCTAGAAGCCGTCGCCATGGTCGACGGATTAGCAACGGACTATCCGTCGCCATGGTTCTGGCAATGTCAAGCATTTCCAGAACTCGGTCGACGGATTATCCGTCACTAGTCCGTTGCTAAGCCGTCCCTAGTTAGCGACGGTTGTCGACGGAATAGCGACGGAACAATACCCTCTGATACAAAGTTACGACGGTTTGCCGACGGACTTTCCGTCGCTAAGAGTCTTTACAATTCAATACCTAATATTTGAATTCGACGAAAGACCGTCGGTAAGCTGTCGCTAATGCAACGACTAATGACGACGGTAAACTGTCGCTATTCCGTCATTGACGACTACCTAGCGACGGACTTTATTAGCGACGAGCTGATTGCCGACGAATTTTTTTGGACCAATATCCGTCTGTGATCCGTCGCTAATGTGGATTAGCGACGGAATGTCGACGGATCTAGTCGTCGCTAAAGCAATATATTTTGGTAGTGCTTGATTTCACTTCCAAACCATTATATTGATACAGTGCTCCATCTATAGGTCCTCGGGGCACTGTTCTTGGACTCAGTCGACTTATCCATCACATCACAGGCGAGTACATTCTCTGATAACTTTTTCAATTTACGATAATTATTATAATTCATGTAATTAGTGTAGATATGCTTGTTCTTGACACATTGGTCACACGGATTGGTATTCATAGATCCCGACATGAGATGTTATTCCTTGTTATCTTGGTATGTCTTGTGCAAGCCCCCTTGTAGTTCTTGTGCAGTATATGGATACCGATTCTCGAAGAGACTTGCACCCTTCTCGCAGAATCCCGTGTCATAACGTGTCTTGCTTGGATCCACTCTACCAGTCGGGGGCGGAAAGTATTAGTATAGATATGTGGTCAATGCCTATTGTGCACCCATTGTGCATTGATTTATTGTGAGTGTTGATCATACACCCCACATATGATTAGTCAGGCCTGTTACTATTGTACAAGTTCCCAAGCCGGCCACATATTGTAGCTAGTACTCACACACCTAGATAGATGATTCTTGATTCTTGTACATGCCATGATCAGTTTTACTTGCCTTGTTCTAGCTCTAGATTTACAGCTTACCATGCCATGATACTCACATGTACATTTCATGATTTTTTGTATATACTCTCTATTTATAGTCTTATAGCTTTTGTCATATCTTGTGAACTGTTGTTAGTTGATTGTGCTCGTTCCATCCTGACTGGATATGTTGACAAAATATTACAGATGACGGTGAGGAGGATTGTTGTACCTACTACGGTCCGGTTGACGTAGTGGGCTTAGATTTGAAGACCTTGGTTCAGCAGGGCTTAGCTCCGTCCGACGAGCCTCTAGCTTAGTTTAGTTAGAGTAGATTTTTGGACTGGACCTTGTCTCCAACTTGCTAATTATGTTTATGATATTATATTTTGGGATTGTATAACCATATTACTTTATGACTCTCTTTATCGTTGTTGAGCTGGATATTGCACTGGTTGTTTATATCTATCTAGTTTTGGTGCCATGATTCTTCCTTCTAGATTGTGATTGAGTTTATCAGTATTTTATATTATATCCTCCGTGCGGAGATGACAGGTTATTATATATATACTGTTTATTAGCTAGCATACCTACAGCGTTCTATGCCATTTTTACGGAGTAGGCTGGACGTTGTTGCGCACTTGTTCCCCTACCTAGGGTACGGGTCGTGACAAAACTTACAAAATATGAAGTGCGATTTTGAATCGCGTCACGTGCAGTGACTTGTTGAATGAATCACGTATGTATCGAATATACATACGCGGTAAAATTTCGTGAACAGTTGCTAAAGATAAGTCCGATAGGGAGTACGAGATGGCAAGCATAGGATTGAATTACCTGTCAGTTTTGTTCCAATTCTCTACCATTGGGCTTGGCTGAAATTTACATATTTTTGGGATGCCTTGAATAGGTGTACGATCCAAATTAACTTGTATACAAAATTCAAATCGAGCTGTAGGAAAGACTTTGAAATGTTAATAAAAAGCTTGTAAGATAGTTTGAAACTGAACAACATTGGTGGGACGAGATCGAAAAATGTTCTATGAAACACTTAATCAGAGTGTTAGTTTTGGTTCGAGGACGAACCTTGTTTTGAATGGTATATTCTGTAATGTCCCACTTCGCACGACGTATTACGCTGAGACGTTGACTCAAAGAGTCGTGTTGACCCAATTAAAAGTATCGATACAAATCGATACGAGAGTTACGTTGTTCCGAGCAATACATCGAACTAAGTCGATGTAAAGAGTTGCATTGTCCCAAAGAATGCATCGAATTGAATCGATGCAAAGCGTTGTATTGTCCCGAAGGATAAGTACGTTGAGTCGGCTCAAAAATTCTAAGAAATCGAATCGACCAAGGCGCAAGTCTGAATCGATACAAGTATTGATTTTAGTTTGTTTCATGTGCAGGCTATCCGTTTACGCTAAAATATTAGATGTCGACATTTTGCCTCATTCGCAACGGGTCCATAAAACCCTAATCATCGCCTCGCAATGGACTGGGACTTGGGCACGGTTGGTCGGAATCGATCGAGTAGTTCAATAAAACAAGAAGTGTTCGAATGGCTAAGTCAGAAGATTTAGCCATACAACAAAGTTATGAAATCGAGCCGCATCGGCTCGACAAACAACAAGGCGTATCGGCTTAAGGTGGAAGGATTGACTCTTCTTTTTACTCTTT
Source organism: Iris pallida (assembly GCA_029216955.1). Taxonomy (NCBI): domain Eukaryota; kingdom Viridiplantae; phylum Streptophyta; class Magnoliopsida; order Asparagales; family Iridaceae; genus Iris; species Iris pallida. The sequence goes on from JANAVB010007599.1 coordinate 3,406,946, forward strand.
CATGCCTAAGTAAGAATGTATCATTGTATGCTAAGTTAACCTATCGACACCACGGACGTGGTCCGATCGAAAGATAAATCATAGTGCGTATCGAACACTAGCAAGAACAATTGAAATAAAACGTGCATCAAATGCACGAGTCGCTATGGAATATTAGATATCGCAAAGACGAGCACCTCGGTGCGCAAGCCACAAGAACATGAGATAACTGTATTCGACGAGTGCCTTCATGCACGAGCCATTCCGTGCCTTCGCGCACAAGTTAGAAAGGCTAGCACATTAAAAGACAATATAGACGAGTGCCCTAGTGCACAAGCCATGTACATTGAACACTAAGAGATAGAACATGGAAATACGGCTTTGATGCGTGCATCAAGTGCACGACGCGAAGAAAAATATGTAAATGCGTCAAAACGTGCATATGTGCACGAGATCATAAAAGACGGCTTCGTTGCGAAAGAGTATAGTTGTGGCATGAATGTGACAGAACTGTCATATATGACATGATGCCTCGAAAATATTCAGAACATTTGGATCATTCGATTGACGAACATTGAGTTAAGACATGATGCCATTGAACATTGAAACGAATTATAAAATGTAAGAACATAGAAAGTAAATGGAAGAAATACGAGATGATACAGTCAGAGTCTCGGACTCAAGACTATGTTTGGTTGTTTTAATAATAGTGTGTTGCATGGTCGAAAGGACTTTAGGAAATCGCGATAAATCTTCCGTGCACGGGAACGTTCCCTCCGAACGGGTGCGCCGGGGCATCGGGACCGTTCGGGCTAGGAGGAATATAATCTTTGAGGGGCGTACATCCGTAAGACGATTAGCGACCGCTTAGCAAGATGTAAAAATCTGCAAATAATGATATTCAACGGAAGGTCTCCGTAATTGGGATAGCAAGCCACTACGAGAGGCGTCGGGCTACCCAATTTGAGAAAAAAATGAAAGAGAGAAAAGAAAGAAAGAAAAGAAAGAGAGAAAAGAAAGAAAGAAAAGAAAAAAAATACCTTTAGTCCATTCTGGCACGGATATGCCAACAACCTTCATATAGTTAAGGAACGATGGGTTGAAAGTACAGGCACGTATGTATCCTGCACAAATAGATCCTGCATAGAGAGCACTTATAACATGACAGGAAAGGAATGGAGCGTATTCACCTTGCGTCAGTGCATGGACGAGTACGTCTATGCTGGTAAAAAATCGTGCCACGAAACAAACATGAGATTGCTTGCCTGCTTGCCTATTCAATTCGAATAACATGCTTGCCATGATAACGTGCTTTACCGCTTTCGAATATGCCATGAAATCGACCCTAAGGAGAATATAGCAAGATCATAAGCAAAGTTGCATGATTGAACACAAATACTAAAATGTCGGTTTAGAAAGGTCTTTTCATCAGTACATGCGAGGACGAACGTACTGATCCCCCACCACCTTTCATGAAGGGTGCAGGGAATGGATTGCTCGCGGCGAAGCTTCGCTTGATCACGCAGAGGCATGGAATATCGTAGCGTTTGAAGCTTGTGATCGCATTGACGCTCGGACTTGCAATAGGATTAATGCGGCCGAGATATAGAAGGCATGATTTATAGAACGGTGAAATCCTCTGTGGGCAAGAGAGAACCTGAGTGTTGTAGCCAATCTGGCAAATTCAGTTGGGCTATTGAAAGCCTTTGTAATCTCAGTTCATTATCAATAAAGAGAATTATTTTGTATACTGTATTTTCTTCTGTTTGCTAATATTAAATTTAAGATAACCATTTGAGAACTTGTCATCTTGCCTTGCACGAGCGCAACTTCAGGCTCGTGCGGCATCACGCCTCCTGCGAGGACGATGGTTCGGGTGAATTCCGAGTCGGGACGTGACAGCGACAAGCACCAAGGGCTTGGAACAACAAGCTTGACAATTGTCTGCTATCACTTGGTTTCCACCGGAGTGCACAGGAGCATGCTGTGTATGCATGCGACAAAGGTCCAGCTCTCCTGCTTGTGGGAGTGTACGCCGATGATCTTATAATCACCGGGACAGACCCACAGGAGATTGCCAGGTTCAAGGAGGAGATGAAGGCCTTGTTCAAAATGAGTGACTTGGGGTTGCTTACTTTCTACCTTAGCATTAAAGTGCAATAGTCCAATGGCTTCATCACCCTCAGTCAAGTGGCATATGCGCACAATATCTTAGAGATGAGTGTCATGGTGGACTGCAACCCGTGCCACGTCCCCATGAACTGAGATTCAAGCTAAGCAAGGTGAGCTCAGCCCCTCCGACCGACGCCACATTCTATAGGAGCATCGTCAGGAGCCTCCGGTACCTGGTGCACACGTGTCCAGGCATCTCTTGCGCGGTGGGCTATGTGAGTCGGTTCATGGAGAACCCGACCACGGAACACCTTGCTGCTGTCAAGCTTATCCTCAGCTACGTCGCCGGCACATGTCATCTTGACTGTCGCTACGCAAAGAAGGTGGAGGAACCACGGCTGATCAGCTACAGTGACAGTGATAGGGCAGGTGACATCGACACTCGCAAGAGCACCACTAGCGTGCTATTCTTCCTCGGTCATAGCCTTATTAGCGGGCAATCTCATAAGCAGAAGGTCGTAGAATTGTCCTCCTGCAAGACCGAGTACATTGCCGCGACAACGGTAACATGCCAAGGCATTTGGCTTGCAAATCTCCTTGGTGACTTTAAGAATCAGGAGGCCGGCAGCGTCGTGCTCAAGGTGGACAACAAGTCCGCCATCTCCCTCAGCAAGAACCCCGTTTTCCATGACCGAAGCAAATATATTGATACAAGGTATCATTTCATTCGGGAGTGCGTCGCGAAAGGGAAGGTTGAGATCGAGTACATCAATACTGAAGGGCAACTAGCCGACATCCTCGCCAAGGCGCACGGACGAGTTAAGTTTACTGAGATAAGGGAGAAACTCGACGTCGTAGAGGTGAGTGTCATGCAACAGGCTTAGGGGGGTGAATTGTTGGAATTAATCATGTTGTTCTTAGAACTCCCTAGTCTTTTGCCTCCACTCTCAAAACTTTGTGGTGATGCTAGTTTTTAGGAGCCTTTAGCTCCAGCTATTGTGGATCACAACGGTTGCATGTATGCCTATTTAATGGCACTTCTAATAAACTTTTACATAGCAAGTTGCTAGTACTTTTCTTCTCCATAAGAGTGCTTGCTCTTTCATTCTGTTCGTGGCCTACTCCATCATCCAGGATCCATCAGTTAAGCCTTATGGTAGGTACTAGAAGGTATTTCAAGCTTCAGTACGTACACAACCGTATGATTAGCTATAAGAGGAACCTGTCCCATGGTTATGCTTGCTTGCTCAATCAAATTGTTCTCAATGCACCAACAGTTATCCCAAATATATACTTAGCCTAATTGAACCATCAAGGATATTTAATTCATGATTTATATTTGAGCTTAAAGAAACTGTGAGTAGTATGAACCTTGTACGAAGCTTCGTCACAGCATAAGAAAACTGTTACTCCCCAACAACTGAGACGATGGTTAATCGTAGAATCACCTGCAGGCATGCACTTGCAGCTGTGAGGGGACCGCGCGCGCGCGCGCGAAAGCAACATCGATATATATATATATGCAAAGATCGAGACATGCAGCGCCCACAGTTTGTGAATGGCATGCGATGTCGGAATCCTACGTACGCAGTACCGATGAAACATACATAGGTGTCCGTCTCATAGTCTTTCTTATCCGTTTGAGAATTCGGTGTCGGCGTGAGGATATATATGTCACGTGCATTAGCATGCTCCGATGCTGCGGCCCGACCTCGCATCCCTCGTTTCGAATACAAAAAAGATTGACATTCCCTCTGCACTCGCGCGCATAGTTGAAACTTGAAAGCTTGGATTAGGTCCCTCCTCCTGTTTACTTATGGTAACGTCATCGGCATCAATTTACTATGAAAAAAGAAGATTCGAACATACAATTAACATGCACTTACGAGATGGTTCGGGGTGGTGGAGGGATATTATCTCCAGATAATTTCCTTACTTTTAGATAATTCCCTCAAAATTTATGTTCGATATGGATGAATAAAAAGTTTATCATTTCTGATATTGTCAAATTTATCCTGAAATAAATATTTCCCCTCTCCAATAGGTAAGGTTATACTTTTAGATTTTGATATCCATCAGAAATTTTGCTACAGAACCGTATATTTATAAGATAAGTCCCTCAAATTTAGTCTTATCTATTCCAAAATTATTATTATTATTATTATTATTATTATTATTATTAAAGTAAGTAGAACAAAGGTTTATATGCAAAAAAAATAAAAATAAAATACAAAGGATGCGCGCCTTTGATTGTTTTTTTTTAATACACTGTGGACGTATTTTTTGAATTTTTCTTAGAAATTAAGAAATATGCAGTGACAGTCAGTCCATATGCAATATTGCCTCCTTGTGGCGAACTGTCCCAACTTTTTCATCTAATTCAATTTCTTTCTCTATAGCAAAATTGCTGCTATATTCTCCTCTCTACCGACAGTTTTTAGGTCAAATATCAGGCTAATCATCATAGCTCCATCTTCTGGTACTAAAGATGAATTTGGTATTATTAAATCTTATCCACATTTCAATAGTAAACTTACTTTGTAACTTGTTATATATAAACTATTACTAGTAAATCATGTCATAAAACAGTAAGCTGTCCCATAAAACCTTATTAGTATATTTATTTTAGAATAAACGTCCTTGTCATTATAAAATCTTATTTTTTAATGCTGAAATTATTCAACGTGGCCAAACTAATAAAACATGTATTATTATGTAGTTACTGATATCCATTATGAAACAATGCCAACTTGGCAACTTGAAACCTTTAATTTCCCGGCTATATAAGTCAGTTGTTGGTAGCTTAAAACTCCAACAACAACAACAGTCACACCAAGCATTAATTTCCTTCGCTCCAAACACCACTCATCTCAAGCTCTTGCTAGCCATTGTTCAACTCCTCTTCCATACCCACATTTCATTCTTAGGTCGATCCTTCCTTCCTTCCTTCGTGCGCTCGATCAATCAAGATGGATGGAGTGATGAAGCTGGCCTCGCAGAGGGCGGTGGTGGTCTTCACCGTCAGCTCCTGCTGCATGTGCCACACCGTCAAGAGGCTCTTCTGCGAGCTCGGCGTCAACCTCGACGTCCACGAGCTCGACCAGGAGCCCATGGGGAGAGAGATGGAGAAGGCTCTCGTCAAGCTTCTGGGCCGGAAGCCGCCCGTGCCGGCCGTGTTCATCGACGGGAAGCTGGTCGGGTCGACCGACAAGGTCATGGCGCTCCACCTTGGAGGGAAACTAGTACCACTCCTCAAGGATGCTGGTGCGCTATGGCTCTAAGCTAGCTTTTGGTGGATCAGTAGCTATATATATATACGTACGTGCATGCATGCTAATATCATCCGCCAAGGTTGCGGAATACAAATCAATTGTCAGAGCTTTTCTGCAATTTTATATGTATTTGGACTGCATGTACATGAAAAGTTGATAATAATAATAATATGATATGCTTTATACTTATTATTGAAAAATATATATATCGACGTTCTCTCGGCTTTTGTACTATGCCTCTGCACAATGATCATGTCAACCATTGAACCATATCAAATAACAAGACGCTATAGTATAAAATGTACCAGTGCAAAGAAACAGCAAAAGAATAGCGTGAGTACTTGACAAGGCTTTAGAGCATTTTGAAAATGAAGGATGTGTCTCGGTCAGCTTCTCGTTCACCATGCAAGTTGGATACTATGTTATCGTTGAGGCACCTCTCCAATATGACATTGCCGTAGAAGGGTTGTTGTACACCACCTCAGTGGAGCATTCAGTTAGAGACGGCGATCGCAGGTTCGCCAGAGGAGAGGTGTTGCGAGCAACATTGCACAAACAAAACAAAGCCCTCCTGCCCGCAGCCCTATTCTATAAATTAGGCTGGCCACGTTACTGATAACCACAGAACGAGCAATGAATCCCCAACGACAAACGAACAAGGGGGCGGTGCATTTTCGGGGAGTAGTCTGCTTTTTCAGAAACTTTCTGGCACATACATTAAGGGAGCCATCGCCAAGACTAGTTGCCTTTCAGAGCCCTTCTTGCAAAGACCTGATTTGCGGCATCCACATGATTTGTTGTTAACACCGGATTTTGTCCAAAAGAAAGTTCTTACCGAGAATTCAGTAAGCACAGGTACTATGGGAATCCCTTTCTTTCATCCCTTGTTGGAACTAGTTACACAAGCCAGCATAGATCAGGAAGGTACAAATGCCAAACAAGAGGCACTCGATTAGCCAGCCCTCCCCCATTCTCTTGGTGTTGGATGAGGTTTCCAACCATGCTCCCGAGTATGACGAAAGTCAGTCGTTATTGAAGTTGAAGGCGACAAAGGTGGCACGAGTCGAGCACATCTCCGAATATGTTGGAAATGCAATATGAGAGTCAGCGGTTTACCGTTGTCGGTGTACCGATAGTATACTAGTATGATAAGTTTTTTTTCCAGAATAGTTCTGACACTAAATGAACATTTTTCGGTATACCGATGTCGGGTCTAAAAACCAAATTTATATATTTTATTGACATTGTTAGATCGTGATCAACGGTCCAGATCTGTTCGAAATTGGAGTATTTTAAATAGGTAGTTTCTAACTCTAAACCATATGAACTACAGGTGAGGGTTGTCTCAATATTGTAACTTTTTAAGAGATGAAGAGAGATTCGGAGTTGTCGTTTCGAGAAGAGATCATTTTGAGAAGTTCTTCTTTAATTCTTATTCGTCGTCTATTATCTTCTTTTATATTCATTGTAATTTACATCTGAATGAAGTGTTGTGGTGATCCATGTGGATCGGAGGAGAAGTTTGTATGGAGTTCGTGTATTTTTTTTATTCAATTAGTGGATGTTTTTTCAGATTAGACTCTGATCGTCTCGTGAATTTTTTTGGCCTGATTTTTTTACGTTAAAATAATTAAGTTTGCGTTGTATTTTTATTTTGAATTTGACATATATATTCGCTTGTACGTATACCCTTCGGTCCTCACCATTTCTTTCAGTTTGGTTTCACATTTCGTTGTCAACATTTTCAACCAAGTTTGCAACTTTGTTGCTTGGAGAGTTTGCTTTAAAATTGTAGTTATCATCTTAAGTTGTTGACTAGAGTGGTTTGGACGTTAGATTGATCACTCTAGCAAATGGTCACCTGTATATGCATGCAATTAGTTAATTGTAAGGATGCTAACAGCTATAATTCATCAGTTTTCATCATTTCAAACGGTCAAATCAATAACCATGGGATTGCAACAAAAAGTCTTATAATCTCCTTACAACCGTTCTCCCCCCCCCCCCCCCCCCCCCCCCGGAAAAAGGTAATCAAATTAACAAATGCCATCTAGAGCTACGGTTGTAAAAAAGTTGTAAAGATATAGTCGTAGTCATAGCGTACTCCTGTGTAGTGGCGAAATTAGGATTAAAATTATAAAAAAGTTGTGCTTCTACATATTAGAAAAAAATTATCATGTTAATTAAGTTCAATAAAAAAATATACAAAAAAGAAAGCAAAAAATAAAAGTTAAAATAAAGATGGGATTCAAACTCATGTCGTTGATTTCAAAACCCAAAATGTTACTACTAGAGCCAACTTATTCTTTAAGGTCAATCTAATATAAATGTTAAAATTGCGAAAACATTTTTTTTTTCTAAATTGGGGGGCCGTGGCCCCCTTTGACTCTATGTCAATTGGGTGCCTTCTCTCTCCCCCTCTGCACACGGAAAAAGATGATCAAATTTACAAATCTAGGCAGTTGTAAAAATGTTGTAAAGATATAGCTGTTGTCTTCGCGTACCCCTTTCAAATAGTACTAACTCGGGAAGGATAACCATGTATCTAAAAACTGTCACTCCAATAGTCGACGCTAAATTGACATGTCGGTCGAGCTAGGCTACACGAAACCGATCAAGCTTGGCGGACGCCAACAGATTGGCGCATGCACTACCACGCATATCTTGTAGCTTTGTTCCCCCTTCCCTTTCTTATCCATTTTGCAATTTGCAAATTGGGAATCCTGGAAAGTCAGTAGTAAAGCGAAAGCCATATTCTGCTTCTTCTGATATAGCTACGCACTGTTATATTTTTCAGGAATTCATTTAATCCTGACGTTTCTTAAATTTAATTTTCCTGTTATTGCAGCTGCGCGAGCATTACAGTAAATTCGTCCCTTGCAGAGATTTTCAGAATATATGATCGATGCATTATACAATTTTATCAAAATCAAGGTGGTTGACTCTCTACATGGAACACTAATTATACAAACGAAAATTTGTCCGCGGTTTGTGACCGCCGGCAGGCCGACGTGCCGGCCAACCATTGACCTCCCCTCCCCTGCTATCTCTGGTCCCATCCGGACCAAAGGACCAATGGCCGGCCGTTGCATCGGCCCCACGGTTATAAACCGTGGACAACCTAGCGCTCCGTTATACAAACTGCTCATGCATGCAGGGAATATATGATTTGCGACATTCTGTTACTTATCTTGTCATATATATATATATATATATATATATATATATATATATATATATATATATATATATATATATATTTTGAAAGAAGGTAATTGTGGCGAACACTCCCACCGGGAATCGATCTCCTGACCACTCGGACCGCATGCCTCACCACTACCACTAGGCTAGAGGGTCATTGGCTATATATATATATATATATATATATATATATATATATATATATATATATATAAAACGTGATGGTCTCTAGGGTTTCGGGAGAGGCGATCGCGAGGGTTACTTCACAAGAATTAGGGTTTTCGATATGGGATCCTGGGCTTGGAGAGTCATCCAAGGAAGACGGAGACCCGTCCATCGAAGAAGGAAGAGAAGTCGGAGGAGGGTGGACGACGGTGAGACGCCGAGATAGAGGAAGGGGAAATCGGATGTCAATGCCAGAGCCTAGACAAGTTATCAGAGGAGACATGGGGAGGAGGCTGGATCGACAACACGCAGGGTGGAGACCGGACCAATACCCAAAAAGTGCTCCGGCACAGGGGGTCCTGAGGGGGAACACGACGGCACCGCCTGGATCCATACCTTCGGGTTATGGACGCAGTGGTAATCCATTGGTGAATAAAGAAACAGGGCAGCAGGCTATATTGAGAGACAAAGGAAAATCGAAGATGGGGGAGAATCCACCTAGCAAGTCCTGGGCGGAGTTCTTCACAGTCGATACGAGGAAGACGACGAATCAGATGAAGTATATTGCCCCTAGGATTGTGGGTTCGGGGGCCAGAGCTTCGTTTACAGAAGAGGGTTTAATAGAAACGGAGGAGTACTGGAAAAATACCATCATCCTGTACGTCTTGGGCAATCGATCGTTCTACAATCATATAAGGGCGTACGCCGAACGTGTCTGGCGTCCTAAAAGCAGCATGGAATTCTTTTCCCGGAACAATGGCTTCTACTTTGTCAGATTTAGCATGTCGGAGGATATGGGATGGATAGTTCAGGGAGGTCCATGGACCTTCGATGGTCGTCTGATTATATATAATGAAGGAGTGGACCCCGGAAACGCGGTGCGAGCGTGAAGTTTTAAGATCGGTGCCTATATGGATACGATTTCCAGAATTACCTTTACTCTACAGGAGTAATCAAATGATTATTAAGCTTGCCAGCTTGATTGGGATTCCAATTAAAGCAGATGAGAGGACGACGACAAGAGCTATGATGGGGTTCGCCAGGGTCTTTGTTGAAATTGAAGCTGGTCAATCACTTCCATCTTATGTTGAATTCGAAGTTCCCTCAGGAGTGGTTTTTGTTCAAAAAGTAGAATATGAATGGGTTTCTCCTACTTGTAACCATTGTCGACAATTCGGACATCCTTCGAAAGAGTGCAAAGCAGAGAAGAATACCACAGAGGAGGTGAACAAAGATAGCTTGAGACCGGATCTAAACTCGAGGGGAACAGACAGTAGACAAGCCCAACCACAAGGAGGTGAAGGCACCCGGATAGTAAATCATATAGATGGCATGGAACTTGAAATTGACATTGGCTTGGAAAATGTTACATCACAAGGAAAAGATTCTGAAAGCCAATCGCATACGGATATGATCCAGAGGAAAGTGGCGGCAGCACAAGTCGAGAAGACGGGACCAGCCATGGTATTCAAAGCAACCTTGGGCGCGAAAGGAAAGAATCGAGGGATGGGCAAAAACAAAACTCAAAGGAAAGTACACCAGTTCGAGAAAATACAAGTCAATGGAGAATGAAAGAAGCACAGGTTTTGCAAATTGAAGGCGGGGGAAGCCGCAAGAAGCATGCAGGGTTCTCTACGGAGGATATAATAACTAGCCTATAGCTATCCAAAACGAGTCGGGCTCGGCCCTCTGCTTAGATAACCCTCGATGGAGGGACATGATCACTATCAAAATATGTGGCTTTAGCGACGGCCAGATCCGTCGTCCATCCGTCGCTAACGTCGAAGGAAAGAATCCGTCGTTAATGTGCCGTCGCTAATTGATTGTATTTTGGTAGTGGATGATCAGCCAAGAGGCAGCCAACAATCAAGAAGTCGCTAACAGTGGGATACAGGAAGTCGATCAAAGTTGTGAAGAGCCAGATCCGTCCCCAGAGGATAAGGCTTTGGAGTTTACTGGGAACAAACAATCGATTTAAATGTCCATGATTACATGGAACGTTCGGGACGCCTGTTCAATGGGGCGATGGAAGGAAATTAGTGAAGTGATTCGTAAAGGGCAACATGATATTTGTGCCCTTCTCGAGACCAAGATTAAATCTGATAGGATGCTTCAACGGAGGACGACAACACACTGGCAACAAGTGAACAACCTTCACCTGTGTCAGATGGCTCGCATTTGGGTGCGGTGGGACAGTCGACAATGGGATGGTGATGCTATACATGTCTCCGAGCAGATGATAGTACTTCTTTTTAAAAATAAAGGAGGATTTCAGATGATATATGGCGCCATATATGGCCATAATGATAGAAGAAGAAGAGAGGAATTGTGGAGAGAGATAATTCACATCAGCAATCTGGCGGACTCACATCACAAGTTGCCTCTTATTCTCTCGGGTGATTTCAATGCTTTACTTTACCGTCATGAGAAAGTAAGAGGCGGGGAGGTGCCAGAAGGTAGTATGCAGGATTTCCAAACATGCATGCTTCAGTCCGGGCTGCAACCATTGGAACGTTCGGGACACGTCTGGACTTGGAATAATAAAGCAGTTCGTAAGAGAGTAGTTTGCCAACTAGACAGAGCTCTGGGTAATCAATTCTGGTTTCAATCTTTTTCCGAAGCTAAAGCAGAGGGGTTGCCAGCGGGGACGAACGATCACTCTTCGATCTGTGTTCGACTCTTGCAATCAACTCGCAACCGCCCGAGGTCGTTTAGATATAATAATAAATGGCATTATATGGAGGGCTATATGGATGTGGTTCAACGAGGGCTATCTACTGCAGTTACGAGCAACTTCCAATACCGCTTGGTCTCTAAACCTAAGGCTGTCAAGCAAGCCATTAAAACATGGAACAAGAGCTTGCCACAGCCGAAACTTCATGAGGAGGAGGAGAAATTGGTGGAAATTCAGAACCGCCTCCAGGCGGATTTGATGAATGCTGATCTGGCTCGAGAGGAACGGGAACTCATTTGCAGCGTTGGGAAGCTCAGAATGCTCCAGGAAATCGAGTTGGCGCAGCGCGCCAAATGCCAATGGCTGCAGCAGGGGGATCAATGTTCGAAATTCTTTTATGACGTCGTGAGGATGCGGCAACATCGTAATGGTATATCCCGGCTTCTCGGATCAGCGGGTCAAGAATTGCAATCCAATGAGGACATCCAACAGGTGGCAGTTAGGGTGGAAATGGAGGAACTGGAAGACATCATCAAAAAGGCAGCTCCTGATAAAGCCCCGGGACCTGATGGCTTTGGCAGTTTGTTCTACAAAATTCATTGGGATGACATCAAACACCAGGTATTGGAAATGGTGAGAGACTTCTTCGACAACCAGAGACTTCTGAAGGAATTAAATCATACATTCCTTACCATAATACCCAAGAAGAAAGGTGCTTCGACAACCAGAGACTTCTTACTAGTATAAAGCATTTGTTCTTCCAATGCACAGCCTCATGGAGAATTTGGATGATACAAAGCCAGAAAATGCTGATCCCAAATGGACACATGAGGAGTATTGAGGAAGTTATTGAAAACATTCAGAAGCTTCGCAGAAAAGGCAGTCTATGGTTCAAGGAGGCTAGACTCAGGTTAGCTTCGACGGTATGGCATATAGAAAGAGCGAAACAGGCGTATATTTGAGAACAAGATCACGTCTGAGATTGGTGTCATGCACAACATAGAAAATGACGTCAAAATGTTGATTGGAAATTAATACTCTATTTGTATCTGTACTCTTTCTTATTATCAATGGAATTACCTTCTTCCAAATATATATATATATATATATATATATATATATATATATATATATATATATATATATATATATATATATATATATATATATATATATATATATATATATATCCTTCACTTTTTCCATCAGCCAACATGAAAGAATGGATGTAAGGAATACAAAGAAAATAAAAGACGCACACGTCGGGTCCGAATATTTATGATCTTCAGTATTGTTACGAATTTAGTGTTTTTTTCAACCCCCAATTCGGCTTTCTTGTTGAGCCAGTGCAAATTTTTTCCGAACTAACTTAGCCAGAATGTTAAAAAAATAAATAGTAGTGGAGTATTAGTGGAACTTAAGTCTTTACCATATTGAAGAAAAGTTTAAAAGTTTTAGCGATGGAGTAAGAAATGAGCATTCCCTAGAATATTATAGGTAATATTTTACGTCATAGATATTTATGAAGAAAATTTTAGAACTTTCAGAAGACCATGGAGTCTTCATGAGTCTTCGAGAACATACAATTGACATCGATCTTAATTTGGAAAATGGGGGGGGGGGGGGGGGGGGGGGGGGGGGGGGGATTCAGATTGAGCAAATTGTGGGAATCTGCATGGAGTCATTAGTAAAGTGAATTCCGATGTAGGGGAATAACACCCAGTTGTCGATGGCGATGCATTGAGAACTTCACTGCATTCCCATGCCGATCGAGATGCTGCGCCCCGGTTGACCTCAGTGTGCATCGAGAGAGAGAGATCGCATGTTTATCCTTCACTTCACTTAGATATATGGCAAAAATTGTAACATTGGAAAATGTTTTTTTTTATGCCCGCCCGGCCCAGTGGGACCTCGTCACGTGGGCGCGGACAAATGGCTGTCACGTCCAGGGATGGACCAAATAGCGTCGTACATTCCCCTTCCCCCCCCCCCCCCCCCCCCCCCCCCCCTCACGTAGTAGTACTTCGAACCTTAATCAGCCACCCACCCACCCCCCCGCACTCGCGTAGTAGTACTTCGAACCTTAATCAGCAGGTTCCTCCTGTTTGTGTACTATCCTTGGCATAATCTTTATAATTATATGTAAAGAGAAGATATAATGGCAAGTACTAATATGCACTAATGAGATGGATAGATTAGGCCTATATATTGATAACATGCCAAAGCATATTCCTCTACTGCATCACTTCCAGGTCAATTTCAAGCTAGTCATCAAAGTTGCATGCATCTTAGGAAGGACGGAATATTTTGTATGGCTGAAGTTTATTCATGTTGTTTAATTGAAACGAGATGTCTGACGATAACCAAGCAGGGTCTTATACCTTTTTTTCGATAGCCATATGAGTCATTCGAGTTCGATTTTACGTAAGCTACTTTTGAAGTTGTTATTTGTTGTCGGTGAACTACAGGATGTTAAAACCCAAATAAATGGGGATTCCATGCAATTAAATTTGCACATGTTGTAAGGCAAAAGCTCAAACACACGGAGACGAAGCTTTCTCGTATATTATCAACCACACAAGTACACATTTACAAGCTATTCCAACCTCTCTTTATATAGGGAGAGAGGTTGGGGGCTATGAAGAAACGAAGGGCCAAAGGTCATGTAGGTTACAAGAATATGAATGTGTAGAGACATATGAGTTACAACACTCCCCCTTGGCTCTTCAAAAATTCTGCTTGTAAACATCTCTGAGTTTCTTCGTCTATCTGTAGCTTGCATCTTCAAGTTTGACCATCTACTTGTGCCTCGTCAAAACCTTGTCAAAGAAAATCCAGTGGAAAAAAAACTTTGGTCGAAGGACAAAAGAGTACACACAGGTTAGTGTGATGGGGGTAAACTAACCATTGCAAAGGTGCCTCGTCAAAACCTTGTCAGGAAAAACCCAGTGAAAAAAACCGCTGATCGAAGGACAAAAGAGTACACGATGGTTTAGAAGTATACAACTGGATACTCTCCCTGATTATAATAATCCTTAGTGAATAAGAGATTTGAATTGTGTCTCGTTAAAAATTTTGCCAAAGAAAACCCAGTGAATAAAACTTTGGTCGAAGGGAAAAAGAGTACACAAGCATACATCAGGATGCTTCCCTTTTCACTCGCACTCGACAGGGTGCGGGATATACGCACAACAGGGCGTTTTAGAGGCGCTCGTTGGGGCGCTCCCCCTCACATGCACACAACAGGGTGCAGGAAACATGTTTCACTTAAGCTAGCTCTGAAAGCTTCCTAAGTCCAATCGTTCTGACATGTTTATGGAACGAGTGTTTTGGCAGTGACTTGGTGAACAAGTCTGCACGGTTATTCTCCGATCCAATGTGTTGCACTTCAATCTTCTGAAGCGCTTGTTGTTCATGTATAAAGAACAACTTGGACGATATGTGCTTGGTAGCATCCCCTTTGATATAACCATGTTTCGCTTGATCAATAACAGCGGTATTGTCCTCATAGACGACAACAGGTTCATCTGGGTCATATGGAAGATCACATGTACTTCGAATATGGCCAATAACAGCTCGAAGCCATACACACTCTCTAGTCGCCTCATAGAGCGCGAGTAGCTCAGAGTGGTTCATTGAAGTAGCCACTAAGGTCTGTTTGTGAGACCTCCAAGAAATCGTCGTGTTCCCAATGGTAAAGACATAACCAGATTGGGAACGCCCCTTGTGCGGATCAGATAAGTATCCCGCATCGACGTAGCTAACAAGGGTCGCGTTGCTTCGAGTGCCAAGAGCGTTGGACTCACTCAAAACCGCGTAGGGATAGAACAAGCCCAAGTCCGTAGTACCCTTAAGGTAGCAGAAAATATCTTTTATGCCATTCCAATGGCGGCGTGTTGGCGCGGTGCTGTGTCGAGCTAGACAATTCACAGCAAACGAGATGTCCGGTCTAGTACATTGGACCAAGTACAATAAAGCACCTATTGCACCCAGATAAGAGCACTCAGGACTCAATATCTCTTCGTCGTCCTCCTTTCAACGAAATGGGTCCTTAGTAATGTCTAGAGAGCGGACGATCATGGGAGTAGCGGACGGATTAACGTCAAAATGACTAAAGCGTCTCAACACCTTTTGGGTGTAGTTCACTTGATGGACAAGAATTCCATCTTTACGGTGCTCGATCTGCAGGCCGAGGCAAAACCGTGTCTTCCCAAGATCCTTCATCTCGAATTCCCTCTTCAGGATATCAGCAGTTTCTGACAAGTCTTTTTCGGTTCCTATGAGATTCATGTCATCTACATAGACCGCGATGATTGCGTATCCTGAAGTAGATTTCTTTATGAACACGCATGGACAAAGTTCGTTATTAACGTATCCCAAACCGATCAAGTATTCGCTTAGGCGGTTATACCACATTCGCCCAGATTGTTTCAATCCATATAGCGAACACCTCAGTCTAATCGAGAACGCGTTCCGTGGTCGGGAACTACTTGATTCAGGCATCTTTAGTCCTTCAGGGACTCTCATTTATATCTCTGTGTCCAGATCCCCGTAGAGATAGGCTGTGATCACATCCATGAGCTGCATATTCAGTTTTTCGAAAACTACTAAACTGATTAAGTAGCGAAACGTTATAACGTCCATTACGGAAGAATACGTCTCCTCGTAATCAATTCCAGGACGTTGTGAGAAGCCTTGCGCCACAAGGCGAGCCTTGTATCGCACAATCTCATTTCTCTCATTACGCTTCCTTAGGAAAACCTATTTGTGACCAACTGGTTTAACATTGGGTGGTGTTGGAGCAACAGGTCCAAACACGCTTCTTTTCGCTAAGAAGTCTAGTTCAGCCTAGATTGCTTGTTTCCAATGTGACCAGTCCGTTCGTCGTTGACACTCGGCAACACTACGAGGTTCCATGTCATCATTGTTCATAATGTCAGTGGTCACTGAGTATATGAACACATCATCGATGATAGTTTCATTTCGTTTCAAAATATCGTCTAAGCTAGCATACTCGACGGATATTTCGAGGTTATCGGCATGATTAGGAATATGCGTTTCATCTGGAATGCGCTCTTCTAATACATCGTCGTGATCCTTAATGATCTCATGTGGCAAAACGCTTTTAACAAGATTTCTCCGCTTCCGGGGCAGAACATCTTTGGAACCAACCGGTCTTTCCTTTTCTTGGGAATAGCGGCGGACTGGACGACCGATGGCAGCGTCCTTTGCTCGGCGGGTTCGACCGGAGCAACATGTTTCACAGGAACATGGCGTCTCTCAGGGACGTCTATCCTTGTGGGCACATTTACAGCAGGTATAATTGATCTCGTGACTTTTGCTAGGTCGCTAAATGCGTCTGGCATTTGATTTGCAATATCTTGCAGACCTAGAATCCTCTGCACTTTCTTATCACTATGTGCAGAGGGGGATCATGATGAGCAAAAGCGGACACATGTCACGCTAATTCACGTCGTTCCTCATCAACGTTAGCGTGCATTTCTTTCCCTAACGACGGGAAGATTGCCTCATCAAAGTCACAATCCGCGTGTCTCGCGGTAAAGAGATCGCCTGTCAAGGGCTCTAAATAGCGAATGATGGACGGAGAGTTATAACCGACATATATTTCCCGTCGCTTATGAGGTCCAAATTTTGAACGCCTTATCGGCTCAATTGGAACATTGACTAGGCACCCAAACACGCGTAAATGTGAGATGTCAGGCTCACATCCAGTAACCAGCTGGTACGCGGAAAGTGGTTGGGTGGCCATGGGACTCAGACGGACCAAATTTGCAGCGTGCAAAATTGCGTAGCCCCTTGCAGATAGTGGGAGTTTGGTGCGCATAACCAAGGTCCGCGCTATCACTTGCAGTCGCTTTATAAAAGCTTCCGCTAGGCCATTTTGGGTATGAACATACGCAACAGGGTGTTCAAGATTTATTCCCAAAGTCATGCAATAATCATCGAAAGTCTTCGATGTAAACTCCGCGGCATTATCAAGTCTAATAGACTTTATCGGATAATCCGAATGGTGAGCCCTTAACTTAATGATCTGGGCGAGGAGTTTAGGAAACGCTGCATTTCGGGTGGACAACAACACTACGTGTGACCATCTAGTCGATGCATCAACCAAAACCATGAAGTATTTAAATGGTCCGCATGTTGGTTGGATTCGTCCACAAATATCTCCATGAATTCTCTCAAGGAATTGAGAAACTAATCTCGTAGGTTTCACATGGAGTGGCTTGAGATTCGTCTTCCCAATCGAGCAAGCTTGGCATAGGCTTTTCGGATTTATAACAAAATTCTTTCCTCCAAGAGGATGCCCATGTGATGCATTCATAGTGCGAAGCATCGTATTTTGACCCGGATGACCCAGCCGGTCATGTCATAGCATAAAAGTCCTCTCATCAACTGGCGCTCGGCGAATGATGAGATTGCTCTCGATGTGTTGTATCGTAGTGAGATACAAACCACTTGAAAGACATTTCAACTTCTCCAAGATACGCTTTTGGCCGTACTGAGTGGAGGTAATGAAAAGATACTCGAAGCCATGTTCTCAAGCAGTTTCAACATGAAATTCGTTTTCTCGAATATCCTTAAAACTCAGTAAGGTACGACTGGACCTTGGAGAATATAAGGCCTCTGATACTTCAACGGGAGTACCATTGGACAACGAAAAATGGGCTTTGTCAAAACCTTGAACAAGGGTTGAGGGTCCCGAAATGGTTGTCACTGAGGTTACTTTAGGCGTATAAGAGATAAAGTATAATTTATCTCTCAAGATAGTGTGAGTCGTTCCACTATCAACCAGACAATCTACTGCCCCGTGGTCCATGCCTATAAGTAAAGAAAATTAAAGTTTGTCACACGTTTGAGAAAAGTGCTCGAAATAGAACTTTAATTTATCGAGGAAACAGAAAATACAAACCACCAAAAGTTTCATGACTTAAATCAAATATAGATAGATAATGGAGATTCATTCTTCCATTTCTGCTACAAAATCGGGGGTCTCAAGATTTAGATTTTCGCACTCGTTGACCAGATTTGCTTCGGCCCGGCGCCCCTTGTGATAGTTATAAACTTCTTGGGGGGTCGCCCTGCAAGTCCGTTGCATATGACCATAAGCACCATATTTGTAGCAGAGAGTAGGCGCTTGGCCTTCCACTCTCGCTTTGGGACGATTGGCCCGTTGGTTCTTACCATGAGACTGCTTAGGAGTCAAAGGTCCTTGGTTCTTGTTAGAACCTCGCTTTGGGTGGCGAGACTTAAACTCGCCTCTGTTCCTTGGCTGGGACGACTGGCCCTTGTCTCGTTTCCATCGTAGATTTGGTCCACGGAGAGAGTTTGCATCAGGCATTGGAATTGCCTTTGTTCCAGCAGGACGAGAATTATTGTTTCTCATTAAAATGAGACTGTTCTTCTCGTCTAGTAAAAGCTGGGTGATGAGCTCGAGAAACTTGGTGAACTTAGACTGACGGTATTGCTTCTGGAGCAAGTTGTCAGTGGAAGGAAATGTGGTGTATGTTTTCTCCAAAAGATCACTGTCGGTTAATATCTCACCGTAGTATTGGAGAAGTGATCGAATCCTGCAGACTTCATTGTTGTAATCAGTTACACTTTTGAAGTCTTGGAAGCGCAGGTTCAACCAGTCATGGCGTGCTTCAGGTAGCCATATGGTCTTCTGGTGGTCGAAGCGCTCTTTCAGAGAGTCCCATAGCGTCTTCGGCGAGGAAATTTCAATGAACTTCGCCTTCATGGCGTCAGATAAATGCCTGCGGAATAGAATCATCGCTTTGGCGTTCATTGAGCGAGTGACTTCCACTTCACGCTCTTCCTCATTATAGATGACGTCCAAGAGGCCCTGCGCATCTAGATGGTTCTGGATGTCTTGCGTCCAGACCAAGTAGTTCTTGCCAGAGGCTTCAAGGATGGAAAAATCAATCGTGATCGACATTTTTCTACAACAGGAGAAAAAAATCTTGATCAGTCAACATATAAAACGACAGGTTTATATGGATTTGGTTTGTATAAGCAATAACAAACAATCGTAAATAAAACCAACGGTTTTGAAAAAACAATTTTTGTTTTAAAACTTTTTCTTATATCGATCGACGGGCCGATATAGAGAGTTCAATTAGTTTCTTGTAAAAATGCATAATTATAAATACAATTTGAGCAAAAAAATATTCGGTCAACCCCTTTCAGTAGCTCTACGTGAATATGACCAGGCGGGAAAATGAGGGAGGAGGGTCACCGAGGACCTCTTAAGAACCAAGCCCCAAGTTCTTTCTGACATCATACCCAAATAGGTGAGCCTATTCGGAGAGACTTCGTAATTTTTTTTTCAAATGTAAGAATAAATAAGATTTTTCAAGAAATTCACACTATTTACGAACAGTGCAAAATAGGGGACAATTTAGTGCGTGCTCAAAATGAGCGTTGCCTTTAAAAAATTATTAGTCAAAAAAATTATTTTGGAAGGCCCAAATTTGGCGGTGCCAGAATTTGTTTATGTAGCCAAGACAATTTT
Source organism: Iris pallida (assembly GCA_029216955.1). Classification (NCBI taxonomy): domain Eukaryota; kingdom Viridiplantae; phylum Streptophyta; class Magnoliopsida; order Asparagales; family Iridaceae; genus Iris; species Iris pallida. The sequence continues at coordinate 3,426,882 of JANAVB010007599.1, forward strand.
TCAAGATTTTCAAGTTTTTTTTTTCCGTAATTACGCAAAAAAAAAATGTACAACATAATCAAGCAACAACACGCAAAAGAATTGGTGCCTAAGCAAGCGGCACCAAAAAAATGTCAACTATTTTTCCGACGTCTAATGAAGCGACGCCAAAAAAACAGCGAGAAAAAAAATACAATTTTTATTATTCATCTGTTACAATGATTACTCAAATATATATGAGCAGCAATATGCACTTATACTTTTTCCTTTTTTTAAGAGACTTGAAACCATTCAATAAGCCGCTTGAGAAATTGTAACACATAAAAGAATACTGCAAATAATGGGAAAAAACGTATATGGATAGTTTATAAAACATTAAGCTTCATTTTCTACCATTAGAAGATATTTAAATTAATACATTCTTAATGATGCTGAAAAGAATGAAAGTAAATACCAATTTTAACATTAAACATATTGAGACAAGGACTTAAGAAATAAAGCAGACAGTGATTTTGGAAACATAAAAAAATCTGAACATCTACCCTCTTCCTAGTCCAATGTCTTAACTAAAAGGAAACTCGATCGACAAAATCAAACGACATGCAGTCCTACGTGCAGCCAGAACAACATCTGTGCATATAAAGTCCTAAAAACAAGGAACCACTAAAACCGTGAGAACAAAGAGGGAATATCGTTATAATTATGTGAAATCTCTAAAAATAACCAGTAGAAGGCAGTGCCATTCATAAGCAACTGAACAGCAATGTGATATACAATGTGAGGTGCAATGGGATTTTTCAGCACTAGATATGTAGTTTTAGTGATTTGGAAAATAGAATATGATTCCTCTCAACTCCTGAACAATAATTGAGACAACTTCTATAATTTTCATATGCATGCTCTTGCCCTAAGAAAACCATAGAACATGTTGTTAAAAAAAATTACCTTCCTTATCGTACGGTGGAAGGAAGTGAGAAAACGATTGCGGATACGCGGGATCGGCGACGAGCGACGGGGTGCGCGCGGGACAACGGTCGGCGGACGTCGAGGCGAGCGGTACGTCGGGTCTCCGGCGTTGCACGAGCAAAGTGCTGATAACGTGTTGTAAGGCAAAAGCTCAAACACACGGAGACGAAGCTTTCTCGTATATTATCAACCACACAAGTACACATTTACAAGCTATTCCAACCTCTCTTTATATAGGGAGAGAGGTTGGGGCTATGAAGAAACGAAGGGCCAAAGGTCATGTAGGTTACAAGAATATGAATGTGTAGAGACATATGAGTTACAACAGCACACACTTTTTACTGCAACAAATGCGCCATGATTTGATAGTATTTGTTACAAATAATACAGCTTTTATTGTAATAAGTGCTCTTCTTGAAATAAAACAAACGTAGAAATTGATGCAAGTAATGTAACTTCATTTACAGACAACCAAACAGTCCCTAAAATGATGTCATTTAAGAAATGAAAGCGTTGTCAAACACTTTTTTAAGGTGACTTTGTCAAACACCAGAGGCGGATCCACATTGAGAGCACTAAAGGACTGGTCCAGTGAAATTTTTTAGAAAGTAATATTACCATTAAACGAGTTGTTTAGTAGAAAAAGAAGAGACTGGCACCACTTACTTTTTTTGTTTTTTGTTTAAATGATCATCTTGTATGCTTCATAAAAAAATATTATGTTTTTGCTAAACGTTTTCAAAATATAAAAATTTGTAGAGAACAATTATGAGATGTAATATTTTATTGTATAAAAATAGTACTATTTAATATAATATCATTTATTATGCCCAAAAAAAAAAATTTGGGCCTTGTTTCCGAACTCCCTTATGATTATTGTACCCCCAGTGGATTGTAATCCGGATCCGCCACTGTCAAACAAATTTAGTTGTTAGTTTTATGCTTTAAAAAATGAAACATAATATTAAAAAACGTTCATAAGTTGTAATAAAATTAGCTAAAATATACAACTATGTTGTCTGCAGGTAACTGTAAAACTTGGTTTGTGATTGCTTTTATGGCCACTTTTGCTTACTATTTTTAAAATCAATCTCGATAGATGCGCTTCTTATCAATTTTTCTTTTAAATCCATTCAAATTTGGAACAGTTTTTAAAAGCACACGACTTGTCAAAAGCTGACACTAAAAAAGATTAATCATGACAGAGATATTTCGGACATTTGGCATAATAATATCCTGAAAATATCTCCTGGTCCACTATTAAGCCGGCTATCTATATAAGCAAGTTGTTGGTAGCTTAAACTCCAACAATTAACCACAAGCTTTAATTTCTTAGCTGAGCATTTACGTACATTAATTTGCATGCATAATCTTTGATTGAGATGGACAAAGTGACGAGGCTGGCGTCGCAGAGGGCTGTGGTGATCTTCACCGTCAGCTCCTGCTGCATGTGCCACACCGTCAAGAGGCTCTTCTGCGAGCTCGGCGTCGACCCGGACGTCCACGAGCTCGACGAGGAGCCCATGGGGAGGGAGATGGTGAAGGCGCTCGTCAAGCTTCTGGGCCGGAAGCCGCCGGTGCCGGCCGTGTTCGTGGACGGGGAGCTGGTGGGCTCTATACTATACTATACATGCATGCAAATTAAATCATCATCAGCCTAAATGGGTTGCAGAATACCAAAAAAAAAAATAAAAAATTATGAGAGTTTTTTTTTTTTTTAATGTATTAGAGTGGTTATAATGGACTGTATGAGTAATAAGATCGATGATTAGTACTGCTAGTTGAGTAATTGTCCACTTTCTTAATTAGTACATACTCCAGGTCCATCCTTGTTATTGAAAATGAATAGAAAAATAATGTTTTATCCAGAAAGAGAAAACTTTGGCCACGTGACGGTAACTCAATGTATGCTAGCACTGTCCTCTGCTTCTGTAATATTATGCTTACCCGCACGTATATTTGCCCTGGGCTATAGAAAAAAAAAAAATATGAGAGGAAGTGATTATTTCAACCATATCAAGTAATACGACCCTATCGTATGAAATGTATTTATGAAAAAAGAAGAAAGAAATTAGAGGATGTGTCTCAGTCACAAGCTCAGCTTCTCCACCACCAACTTGGATTATTATCATATGTTCTCGTCGCATGCGCAGCATTTGTCCATGACGACATTGACTACAAACCTTCGCATTCTGCAGCCTCTTGTAACTTTTGTCGACACATTTACCGGGTTTTCTTTTTTCCCCTCTGGGCTGATGTAGAGTTCTTTCTTGTTTGCGGAGTTCCCGAACATTAATCAATCGACTCAATCATTATTATTATTTTTTTTTGAAAGAAGGTAATTATTATCATATTAATTTTTCAGCAGTATTGATGGCGTCATATTAAATTTAATATATATATATATATATATATATGGAAAATTCTACAATACATCCACCCATTTTGGATGTATCGATACATCCGAAATCTGGACCGTTGGATGTTGATTCAACGGTTCAGATTAAATTCAGATGAAATAATGCAGGAGACATCATTTAATGCTGTTTTTGACTTTTGACCTCTTATTAACTTGCTATAGCAGGTCATTCTTCAATACAATTTTTCAATGAACACCCTAAATTAACTCATATTTACTTTCTCTTTCGTCCAGGTAATTTAATATTTTGTGCAACTACGTATATAAAACAATAATTGTGTGTCGGCCGGAAAGGAAGGACACAGTGTGTCCCAGGTCCTAGGCTATGTAGACGACGACACCACCGCCGCTGGCGATCTAGATGGTGACACCGACGACGAAACGGTACATTTAGGACGGAGAATGGTACATTTAGGAAGCCGATAAAAGCTCGTTCTCTCAAATCTTTTCTTTGTGTAAATTAAATCCAAGGAGGACACAATCCCTAAGGACACAGTGTGTCCAGGTCTGTAGGCGATGTAGACGACACCACCGCTACTGTCACGACCCGCACCTTAGCGTTAGGGCACGAGACGTGGGTACGTCCAGCATACGCCGCAGTGTCGGCGGTAGAACGCTGTTCTAGGTCATAATCACATCTAAAACAATATGCTATACTCTCCAGACGGAGAACAAACACATAAGGATACTATCTCAATCACAACTCTAAAGATAGATAACAGCACGATGAAATAGATAAGATAATCCACAAGAGAGAGAATCAGGAGTGATAGTAAAACAGTTCTATTAAACAAACACAAGATTTCAATTACAACTCTTAAGACAGACAATAAAGAAAATGAACAAACTCTAGGTAAATACTCCAAGCTCTACCAGTGTCCTCTAGGCTAACTGTGAACTCCAAGTACCTGTAAAAATTTATCAACGGGTCCAATCAGGACAGGAACGAGCACATATCTCTCATAACAGTTCATATCAGGAATGGACATATAAAGCAAGCTATAGAAAATTATACATGAATCGCTGTAAAGAGAAATCAACAAGAGAGAAGATATAACTGTTTGCCATTAAAATTGTTTTGATTGAAATCTTAATACAAACAGAACAGTGATACAATATAGGACTTAGATGTAGTCCTAGGAGTACACTTTTGTTTAAGCTGGGTCCTTAGTGCCAATGGAGCGAGTGGTAATACGTTGACTCCGTTGACCGGCTGACGACGGTTATCGGTTCTCTGAAGGTGTTGATTGCTCTGGGTGCTGGAGCTCGCTGAGAGGAGGAAGACGTTGAGTGTCTAGAACTGCCTCTCGGTGATTCTCTGTTGTCGATTCTCTCTGTGTTTTGAGTCTTCTATTCTGAGTCTCTGTCCGTGTGTGAAGGAGATGATCCTTCTATTTATAGTTTTGCAGGCTGGCTGCTCATACGCGCATGCAGGATGCGCCGGTGTGGGGATGCCACGTGGAGGTCGCTGATGGAGGCGCACGGATGCTGTGCCCTGATCGAGGGGGAGAACTCTTCATACTGCTATTGTGAGCCGGCACGTAGCAGAGAGAAGATCTTTCCGTTGCTGAAATCTTGGATGAGTTGAGTCAAAAGACACGTGTCGTCGACTCATGGTTCGAAGATCTCGGATTTGGTGGAGAGAAGTGATCTAGTGAGCTGCGCCTTGGATTGGGCGCAGGAGGAGGCTGCGGCTCATAACCTTTAGGAGTTACAAACCATTTGGGGCGCATGGCTTTTAAGGCGCATGCAGGCGACTTTCTTTCTGTCTTTCGGGATCAGAGAGCAGTCTGAGGCGCATGGCTTTTGAGACGCATACTGATTTGGACGCATGGCCGTAGAGGCGCATGCTGATGGTGGAGTGGCCACGTGGCAGTAGCCGTCGAAATAAAGTCATGATGATGCTGACGTTGCCGACGCTTTGTTTTCTGAATAAAGCTGTCAACTGTTCAGACTTTGGGAGACGTGCTGCCAACTCTGTCAGTTCAGCATTTAATGTTTGTGACGTTCGATGGACAGCTGAGTGGGCGCGTCGGTTGGCGTTCCACTCGGTATGGGGATGTGTGAGGGCGCACCCTCTGTAATACGCCGAGTACTGTCGGGCGCGTCTGTGCGATGCGCCTGATGCCGAAGGGCGCGTCCGTGTGATGCGCTGTCTGGCTGGCACATCGGACACTTTTAATGATGCGGCTGTCTCGCTCTTCGAGTGCTATAAAATAGCCGTTTGGCTGAATTCGAGGCGTCCGGTTCATCCATTTAATGTAAATTCATTGTACGGAATTCGGAGGGTCATCCACTTGGCGCGTGGGTTTGATCTGCCCGGCCTATAAATAGTGGCATGGAGAGAAGATTTGCTTCTCATTCCCTCACGTACTTCCAATATGAACTTGAACATGCGGGTGCATTCTGTTGACGAAGTGCTCCCGAGGGTGAAGATGAGACGCTGTGTTGTCTTCGATGCACTTGAAGGTGACTGTTACATCCAAAAGATGGAGTCGAGGGCTTCCGAGGCAGGCGGAAGGTGCCTGTTGCATCCAAAGATAGGGATGCTCGGGCCTCGTCTCCGTTGTTCGGGAAGAGCCGTAGATCGGAATGGCGGTGCTAGGCTTTCTCTTCCTTCAAAGTGGGTGTCGCCCACTCTGGTTGTGTTGAGAGCTTCCTTGTGCCATGATTTCGATCACGGTCTTCCTTGGGCTTTGGAATCCTCCCCTGGCCACAGCTTTGCCGTGCTTCTCTCTTCCTTGGTTCCAGCCAGAGGGTTAAATGCTTTGTGGAAGCACTTATCCGGTGATCCTGGCTGGAAGAGCGGCGCATAACTGGGCTCTGCTCGGCCAGGTGAGCCTGGCTGGAAGAATTTGGCTGAAGGGATGCACATAGCTGGGCTGGATGCACATAACTGAGCTGCTGAAGAGATGGCGGGATGCGCCTGGATGGAGGCGCATAGTGATGCTGCGCCTGACTGACAGCGCATGGTGACTGGCAGCGCATGATGACTGCTGCGCCTAACTGGAGGTGCATGGTGGCCGCTGGCTGTAGACTTAGGATCTTACCTTTGTAGAAATTCTCCTTTGTACAACCTTTTCTAGATATGTAATAGACTTTTATATATAAATAAAAAGTCCTTCTTCAAATGTCTATGGTTATTGACTTTGCTGTGAAGTGTTCTGTGCGAGTCCTGGCGCATGTAGTGTCTGGCGTAAGGTCTTTCTGGTTGTGAAATTTCATGCTTCTACAAGACCCCCTTCAAAGTTTTCAAAACTTTTGAATAAGTTTTGGAATACTTTGAATAAGAAGCATGGAGTTCAGGGAGCGTGAAGTGGCTGGGACTGAGGCTGCGGCGGAGCAGTTGTCTCAATCTATGGAGAAGACGACGGAGAAGCGGGCTGCGGTGGACGCTAACATCGCAGAGGTTGATGCTCAGATGCGCCGTCTTGAAGACCAGCAGGCCCAACTTCAACTAGAAGCTGATCGTGTCCTGGCTGAACACGTGGCATTCAAGCAGGAGGAAGCGACTCTTACTCAGCGGACCCTTGCTTTGGCTCAACAGCGACGACAGCTTGATGAGAAGTATGAGAGTAAAACTTCCGCTGAGGCTGTCGGATTAATGCGTCAAGAAGCCGAGCTGCGAGTCCAGGCGACTGTGGAAACTCGCACTGCCGACCTGAGACGTCGAGTCAGAGAGCTTTCATCCCACCCTGAAGAGGATCGGGGACTGTAGCTTCTCTTCTTTTTATGTGTTTTTGCAACTCTTGCTGGGGAAATAGCGTATTTCTGTACTCCCTTCTTTGAAAAATAAAGAAATACACTATCTTTTTTTTTTGTGATATGTTCATTTTTGATCTCATGAACTTGATGATTTATGTGGACCTATTAACTTTTGCGCACCTTGGTTTTTAGGTACAGATAATAAGTTTGAAGGAACCAACATGTTTGCTCAGAGGTAATGTGGACATGGCAATCATTAGGTTCAAATGATAGAATCTTCCTACTCAGAGGTATTTATGGACATGGTAGGAATGATCCTGGGGGATACGCTGAACAACTCAGAGGTAATGTGGACATAGAAGTTCTGCGATCAATGTACGACAACACAGGAGTTGTTTGTACGGGATGTTTACTCAGAGGTAATATGGACGTGGTAAATATGAAGGATAGCGTAAGCTCACGAAATGTAAGGTTCCGCTTTGTAGGATGTAGAGAGACAACTCAGAGGTAATGTGAACGTGGTTATCTTTCTACGGAAGGATGCCACGGAACAACTGGGTTCCGGAAGCGTTTGATTTTTGTGAAAAGAGGTTGTTTGGGGAAATACATGTCTTGGAGGATGTCAAGAATAGTACTTTTTTAGGAACTTGCTGTTGATGGGCATCATGAACAAGTCCCCATTGGGTTTGGAGAGGCGGTAAGCACCGTTTGAGTATACCGTCTCAATGATGAAGGGTCCTTCCCATTTGGGCTCGAACTTCCCCGGTGTCTTGTGAGTTAACACCATTGGCCTTCTGACTGCTAAAACCAGGTTGCCAACTTGTAAAGTTCTTTGCTTGACCTTCTTGTTGAAAGCCTGTGATATACGGGCTTGGTAAAGTTCGATGCGTTGTTGAGCTAGGAGACGCTTTTCGTCAAGTGCCTCCAGTTCCCGCAGACGACGACGTTGATTGTCTTCTTCTGTGAGATCGTTTGTGATTGCTATGCGGAGTGAAGGTATCTGTATCTCGAGAGGCAGTACTGCTTCGCTCCCGTAGACCAGGAAGAATGGAGTGTTGCCTGTTGGGGTCCGTACCGTTGTGCGGTAGGCCCAAAGGCATTCACCAAGCTTTTCGTCCCAGTCGCGTTTGTTGGATGACACGACCTTTTTGAGTAGCCTAACGATAGTCTTGTTGAATGCCTCAGCTAATCCGTTTGCTGTCGGATTGTAGGCGGTTGAGGCCACGTTTTGAATGCGATTCTTGTCACAGAACCTGCTGAAAATGTGGCTGATGAATTGGGGACCATTGTCATGAATGATTCGCCTGGGTACTCCGAAACGGTAAATGACATGGTGTTTGATAAAGCTGACCACCCTGGAGCTTTTTACTTCCGCTAGTGGGACTGCTTCCGCCCATTTGAAGAAGTAATCGGTGATGGCCAGGATGAAACGATGTCCTCTTGATGAAGGAGGGGTGATTGGTCCTACAATGTCCATGCCCCAGGCTTCGAATGGCCAGGAGGCGACTGTAGGATGTAGAGGTTCAGACGGTGTATGTATGAAGTCTGCATGAAGTTGGCATGTATGGCACTTCTTAGCATATTCTACTGCGTCGGCGGCCATGGTTGGCCAGTAGTAGCCCATACGTCGCAGTCGATCTTGCAACTTAGGACCGGGTTGATGAGCTCCACAAGTTCCGTCGTGAGCTTCTTGAAGAGCCTCGGTTGCTTCTTCGTTAGACAGGCATCGAAGGAGGAGCCCATCGAAGGAGCGTCGGTACAGTGTTTTAGTGGCTGTATCGTAGTAGAATCGAAGAGAGCGTCTCCTGACTGAGACGGCTTCCTTCGGATCTTCCGGAAGGATTCCGTAGACGGCGAAGTCGATGAACGGGAATCTCCAGTCTCGGACATTAACATCGATGTTTGTCGGCACGGCGTGAGCCATTTGCAAACATAGATTATTTCTGGGACAAATCAAGTCTCGGCCAGTTACCATGACATAGTGTTGAGTCCCAAGGGGCGCGGCCAATGAGGCTGCAAGGCCAGCCAGAGCGTCAGCCTCCAAGTTTTGTAGACGGGGTACATGTTCGATGAAGAACCCAGTGAAGGTTGAAATGATGTTCAATGCAACTTCATGGTAAGGGATCAAATCTTTATGGCGAACCTCGTATTGCCCCCGAATCTGGTTTACGACAAGTTTCGAGTCGCCGTAGGCTTCCAGATGATCCACCCCCAGCTGTTGTGCTAGCTGGAGTCCCATGACGAGTGCGTTGTACTCAGCAACATTGTTGGAGCACGGCTTCGAAAGAGAGTATGCGCGCTGGATGACCAGCTGATCGGGGGAGACCAAGACTACCCCCACTCCTGCGATGATTTGGCCGTTGGGGCCCGTTCTTGAAGCGCCATCGAAGAACATCCGCCAAACAGGGCTTCCTTCAGTGAAGTTTGATTCTTGGACTTCATTCGGGATGTCTTCATAGAGTTTTGAAGATTCTGGGATGGGATGTGCAACTAAAAAGTCAGCCAGAGCCTGACCCTTGACCGCCTTCTGCGGGACAAACACCATGTTGTATGGCGTTAGTAGGATCGCCCATGTAGCCAGCCGGGAGTTTAATGACCTTGGCTTCGTCATGAGAACTCTGAGTGGATTGACTCGGGAGATGACGTGAATTGTCTGGCCCGAGACGTAATGACGAGTCTTCTGAATGGCAAACACCAAAGCCAAGCACTCCTTTTCAACGGGGTTGTACCGGTGTTCGGCCCCGATGAGTGTTCGACTGAGGTAGTAGATTGCTTGCTCGTAGCCTGCATCGCTGTTTTGAGCCAGTAAAGCGCCGAGGGAATGATCCATGGCACGGACGTAGAGGAAGAATGGTTTGCCGGCGACAGGTGCCACTAGGACTGGCGGGCTTGTCAAGTAAGCCTTGATGTCGTCGAAAACCTTTTGGCACTCCTCTGTCCAGACGTAAGAGACTTCCTTCTTCATGAGCTGAGTAAAGGGTTGACATTTACCGGAGAGGTTTGCTATGAACCTCCGGATGTATGCCAGACGTCCCTGTAAGCCCCGAAGTTCTCGAAGGTTCTTCGGAGGGTCCATGTTGAGGATGGCTTTAGTCTTCTTGGGATCGACATGAATGCCTTTTGCCGTGATGACAAAGCCCAAGAATTTGCTGCTAGAAACCCCCAGGAAGGATTTAGCGGGGTTCATTTTGAGTTGATGTGCCCGCATGAGATCAAAGACCGTCCTCAGGTCCTGTAGGTGATCTCTTTTGAGGCGGCTCTTGACTGCGATGTCGTCAACATAGCACTCAACTGTCTTGCGAAGATGTTGACGGAAGATGGTACTCATCGCTCGTTGGTATGTTGTACCGGCATTTTTCAAGCCGAAGGGCATTACTGTGTAGCAGAAAACACCTTTCGGAGTCCTGAATGACGTGTGTTTTGCGTCATCGGGGAACATCTTGATTTGATTGTAGCCTGAATACCCGTCCATGAAGGACATGCGTTCAAAGCCACATGTGTTGTCGATCATTACATCGGTGATTGGGAGCGGGAATTCATCCTTCGGGCAAGCAGAGTTGAGATCCCTGAAGTCGATACAGACTCGTATCTTTCCGTTCTTCTTGGTGACAGGGACGACGTTGGCTACCCAGTCCGGGTGTTGTTCCTCACGGATGAAGCCACTGGTCAAGAGCTTGTCCACCTCCTGATCGATGGCATTCATGATGTCCGGGCGGAAGCGTCGCTGTTGTTGTTTGATAGGTTTGGCATCTGGTAAGATGTTCAACCTATGCATCGCGATCTGTGGATCGAGACCCGGCATGTCTTCGTAGCTCCAGGCGAAGACGTCAATATATTCTTTAGCCAGTTGGACTAAAGATTCTCGGTCTTCTCCTTCCAAGCTTTTGCTGATAAAGATGGGTTTAGAAGAAGACCCATCCCTGAGGTCGATCTGCTCGACTTCGTCTTCGGTGGGAGGTTCTCGTAACTCAAAACGAGACTCCCATTGTTCTCCTAGGCGTTGAGCCCAGGGTTCCTCTTCGAAGGGTTCCGACGGTTGGTCTTCGCCTTCATCTTTCTGAGGTTGCGCCGATGTCATGTTAGCTGACAGCACTTTCCTGAAGACTGATCCGATACTGGTATCGGAATCCCACGTCGATGCTTCAGACGAGTGGGAATGTTCTATGTCTTCTGCGTCTGAACTCTCTGGAGTTGATGGCGGCATGACATAGCCTAACCCCCGTCGAGTCCGATTATAGTAATCCTGTGGCTTTCCATTGGGCATCGAAAGCCGGACAGGGAGATGCCGACCCTTGCCGTAGTTTAGGCCTTTATTGCTTTTCAGGTCGTAGCCCATCTTTTGGATGATGCGCTTTGCCGTATCCGTGTACCGATATACTTGTACTCTGCCGGTATCAGGTTCGGGCTCGATTGACGGAAGGTCCCGACGACGCTCGATTTTGCTCGAGATGATGGTGCCTTCGTCTCGGCTTCGTAGGGGGATTATGAAGACTCCTTGAGACGGGGCCACTCGATTATGGTGGACGGTCGTTATTTGTGTTTGCAACGACCGTAGAGCGTTGTCTAATGTATACATGGCATTCCAGTGTGGAAGACAAGAATAATTGAAAGACACTCTATTATTGATAAAGTGCGAGATTTTATCCCTTGGGATTACATTGTCTAAGGAGGGTGCGTCTACATCAGCAGAGATATATTCGCCAAGCTCCTCATCTGTAAGCACTGGGGCCGGATCAGGAGAGTCCTCCACTACTCTGACTTTGGGGTCTGAGAGGGTTATGTGAGCCCTCTCCGGCATCTTGGATGACTGCGGCGGCTTGCCTTTAAGACGCACCTTGAGAGGTGCCTCGGTTACGCCTCCGATGAGTGGCGCCTTCCCTTGTAATTTTACCACCAGGGGAGCCGCTGTTTGAGGTGGCTTTCCCTTGAGGCGTATCTTCAGGGGAGCTTCGTGAGTCGGTGCTTTTCCTGATAGCTTGATGCTCATTGGAGGCGCCTTCTGGGGAGGCTTGCCCTTCAATCGGATTTTCAAGGGGGCGTCGGGAGTCATTTCGGGCTCCAAGTCCGGCTCTGTTGCCGTCTCTGCTTCATCATCGGCGTCGTTGGCTTCCTCCTCGTCAAGTGGCTTGTACAAGTCGGAATCGGTGAAGTAGGCCTCAATCCCTTTGAAGGGATCGATATCTGCAAACTCCGTCCGGATGACGTCGTTGGTGGATACATATTTCATACATTGGTGGAGCGTGGAGGGCACCACCATGTACTCATGTAACCATGGTCGTCCGAGTAAGATGTTATAGTTGACCTCGGCATCCACCACATAACAAGTCACCTCAGTTTTGAGGCTGCCGATGTGACACTTCAGCCGGATCTTGCCCAGTGGCTCGCTCTTGCTAGCGTTGAAGCCACTGATGGTCGTATTGGAGGGCGCCAGCCGGTACATTGGGATCCCTAGCTTTGATAGCAGCGCCTTTGGAATGATGCTTAGGGAAGACCCCGGATCGATTTGAATCCTGCTCACCTTTACCGAACCGATGTACCCTGTGTAATACAACGGTCGGTTATGTCGGTGATGCTTGAGCAGCATGTCTTGTTGGGTGAAAGTTATGTTTGGGATAACTTCATCCGCACAATGACAGTGTGCACAAGTAGTTGGGAGGTCTTCAGGCTGCTTGATTTGACTGAGAAAGGATTCGACATCCTTCAGAGCTTCGCAGAGAGCTTCTCGGGGAGTCCTTGGAGAGACGCAGGAGCTCGAACAAAGACAAACGTGCAGGAGTACTGGCCAGTTGCGCCAGAATGTCAAAATTGTGGGGTTTGGCTAGACCCGAAGCATTTTCTTTCCGCAGAGGTCTGTCGAAACGGGCCTCCACTTGCTTTTGTTTATTGGCTGCTGAGGGCTTGGATGGACCCTCCTCAGGGATGGTGCCAGGAGGCACCACTTCGGCGGCAGCTTCACCGGGCTGGGAGTTCTGTTGTGCACGCGTCTGCACAGGAAGTGCCTCTTCCGTTGAAGAAGAGACCGTGCGGCAAGACTTGATCTTCCTGCCTTTTGCTTTGGAGGTAGGACATACCTCCGGTTGAGTTACCTCGGAGACGAGGTCGGGGTGAACCCAGAGGACCTCTCCTCGAGATGTGGTGAGTGGGACAAGTCCACTCACATTGTCACGGGTGGGTGGCAAGTTCACCACCTCCATTGTCGCCTTAGGGATGGGGACGACGCCATCTTGTGTGGTAGTCGGCGGCAAGGTGCCGAACTGAAGTGACACCACATTAGCTGACACCGTCTTCTCTTCGTAGTCGACGGAGATTACATCCGCATTGATCATGCGCTGGATGTAATTTTTGAGGACGTAGCAGTCCTTAGTCGGGTGTCCGACAAACCGATGGTAGTGACAGTACCTCGGGTTGTCCACTTTCCCGACTTCATCGGGCCGCTTCGGGTCCGGAAGCTTGATCTTGTCACCCTGCTTCAGTATCTCAAAGAGTTGCAGGGTGTCGTCATCATTGAATGAATAAACCTCCTTGGGTCTCGGTGCCAGTGGAGGCTTCTGAGTAGGCGCAGATGCGCCTTTCGAGGCATTAACAGTCAATGCCTGTTTCCCCTTTGTTTTTCGTCCGGAGTTGTTGATTGCGGACTTTTTCCCCTTATCGTCAAAGGCGGGGAAGCTAACACCCAGAAGACGTGCATTGGCCGCCTTCTTCTCTGCAGCTTCAGCTTCGATGATTAGGGAGCTCCAGTCGGGAGGGGGAGTAGAGTTAAGCCAGAGCTTTACTGCAGGCAGCATATTCATACTGCAAGCGGAGAGAAGCGCATGCTCTGGCATGCCTGGAGGTAGCCTGAAGTAGGCCTGACGGAAGCGTTCGATGAATGCCCGAACCGTTTCCTTGTCCTTCTGGCGTATCTTAATGAGAGACGCCATCGTCATGTCCTTCCCACCGTCGTAGAAGCGGTCGAGGAAGAGGCGTGTCAGGTCGACGAAGGACGATATAGAATTATTGGGGAGGCTGCAGTACCAGTCATACGCCACCCCTTTCAGGGCCCCAACAAAGATGCTGGTGAGGAGCGCGTCCTCCTTCGAAAGATGCCCTGTCTGCGACTGGAAGTACGTCAGGTACCGTCGTGGAGAGTCCTTCCCGTCATACGGCGTGAGTGTTTGTGGTTTATACTTTGGGGAATAAACCACCTTGTTCCACTCAAGGGGATAAGGCTGGAGAATGCCCATCTTCTGGCGCTCCTCCTGCCTGTTCTTGGACTCGAAGCGCTCCCGCAGATCTTTGATCATTTCGACCACGTCCTCCGTGGAGCTAGGAGTCGGGGAAGGAGGTACCACCTGGAGTGGAGCGTTTGAGGGCTCCGACGTCCGGGGTGCTTCTGTGTCTGAGGGTGTTCGTTGGAGGGGCACACTCGACTCTCCATTGGCTCCTGGGTCGGGACCATTTGAAGGTGTCCTGATCAAGGCCGACCGCATCTCAAATACTGCTTGAGTCAGTGCTTGCATTGAGGCAGAGAGGGTTTTGAGTCCTCCCTCTAGCGAGTCTATGCGCTGGACAATGTCCTGTGGCGGCGCATCAGTCTCAAGATCACCCCCGGTCATGTATACTGTCATGACACGGCCGGAAGTGGATGGATTAGTTGAGGCTTCGCTCTCAGCCTCGCTCTCATGTGGGGGAGTCACTTCTCCTGGTGTTTGGCCACCCCCAGCCACATTCTGGAGTTCGTCTTCGACAGGCGCATCTGTAAGGGCCTGACTGCCCTCAGCTCTGTCTTGAAGGGCCTCTTCGTTTCCAGCACTACCCCCGGCGGTGTCCTGGAGGACATCGTCATTTTGAGGGGCTTCAGGGAGGCCATCTTCGCCTTGATGAAGATCCGCCGCAGCTGTGCTTTGGATATCTTCGTCTTCGAAAGGAGGCTCGACAAGGGTCTGGCTACCTCCAGCTTCCTCCAAGAACTTCTTCCTCGACCGAGTGCCTTCGAACACTCCAGAGGTCGAGACAGCTGCCTTGGTTTTCCTCGGCTGGCTTTTGGATGAAGACGAGGAATTGGCAGTCGTCTTCCGGACAGATGAGGAGTTGGAGATCACGTTGCATGAAGCAACCTTTAGCTCCTCTTCTGCTGACACCTTCATCCCAAGGCGATGTCGGAGGGGTGTCGATGATTGTAGCCGTTGGAAGACCGACTGCTTTGGTGGTACTGCCGTCTTACAACAGCAGTTGATGGTGACCACTGCACAAGTGTGCCCCGTGAGAGGCGCATCGTGCTTGTTGGTCAACTCTTCTGACCGGCGCTTGTGAGTGATCACGTTGCGCAGGTCGTTGGAGGAGAGTGCTACCCTCACACCCCTCTCAGGCGCATGGCAGGGCCAAGCGCCGGGGTGGTCGGGTGAGTGCTGCGCCCCCTGATCTAATACCAAGCAGGCATCATAATCAGTAGTGGGGGAACCACAGCATTTGAAGTGACTTGAACGGACCTCAAACGCACAACCAAGGAGGCGCGGGAGTTCAAGACCACTGAGTTTGCCTCTCTCGGCTTGGTTGTGCACGCAGTGAATGCGTCCAAGCGAGATGAGGACTTTGAAGGTCGACTCGTTGTTGGTGCAGAAGCACTTGAGTCAACCTTGTACAGCTTGCCATCGGCAGCGCGCGTGATTGTAAGCGCGTGCCTCTGGCCGGCTGCTGGCATAGCACGCTTGTGGCGCATGGCCCGTGCCGCCTTGGATTTCTTCGTACCAGCCCGCTGGGGCGCATAGTACTCAGCATCCAAATTCTCCTCGCCATTACAGCGAGTGAGTCTGTCAAAGACAGAGGCTCTTTGTGGCGCATCAGAAGTGATGCGCGGGGCATTGGCTGCGCCCCTGCTCCGTCGACGTATCTTCCTCGCCTGAGAGGAAGATGGCTGGGGAACGTGGTCAGCCGCACGCTTCCCCGAGAGATGCGCTGCATCAGCGGGCGCACCTTGACTGCTGAGGACGTCAGCAGGAAGGGAAGGCTGGACGGGCGCATCCCCTTCGACGGTGGTGCCCGAGGCGTTGACTTTGCGTACCCAGACTGTGCGGGTCTTCTTCGGCTTCGACAGCCGCTTCGAAGGACTCGCACTTCCTTCAGAAATGAACTCCTCGTACGCCTGTTGATTGAGGTGCACTACCAGCGTCTTGTGGGAGGAGCCCACCTTCACATCGTCGGCCTGTGACACGACCTTCTCGGTAGAGGAGAAAGAAGTCTCCAGCAGAGTCGCCAACTTGTTTGCCATTAAAATTGTTTTAATTGAAATCTTAATACAAACAGAACAGTGATACAATATAGGACTTAGATGTAGTCCTAGGAGTACACTTTTGTTTAAGCTGGGTCCTTAGTGCCAATGGAGCGAGTGGTAATGCGTTGACTCCGTTGACCGGCTGACGACGGTTATCGGTTCTCTGAAGGTGTTGATTGCTCTGGGTGCTGGAGCTCGCTGAGAGGAGGAAGACGTTGAGTGTCTAGAACTGCCTCTCGGTGATTCTCTGTTGTCGATTCTCTCTGTGTTTTGAGTCTTCTGTTCTGAGTCTCTGTCCGTGTGTGAAGGAGATGATCCTTCTATTTATAGTTTTACAGGCTGGCTGCTCATGCGCGCATGCAGGATGCGTCGGTGTGGGGATGCCACGTGGAGGTCGCTGATGGAGGCGCACGGATGCTGCGCCCTGATCGAGGGGAAGAACTCTTCATACTGCTGTTGTGAGCCAGCACGTAGCAGAGAGAAGATCTTTCCGTTGCTGAAATCTTGGATGAGTTGAGTCAAAAGACACGTGTCGTCGACTCATGGTTCGAAGATCTCGGATTTGGTGGAGAGAAGTGATCTGGTGAGCTGCGCCTTGGATTGGGCGCAGGAGGAGGCTGCGGCTCATAACCTTTAGGAGTTACAAACCATTTGGGGCGTATGGCTTTTGAGGCGCATGCAGGCGACTTTCCTTCTGTCTTTCGGGATCAGAGAGCAGTCTGAGGCGCATGGCTTTTGAGGCGCATACTGATTTGGACGCATGGCCGTAGAGGCGCATGCTGATGGTGGAGTGGCCACGTGGCAGTAGCCGTCGAAATAAAGTCATGATGATGCTGACGTTGCCGACGCTTCGTTTTCTGAATAAAGCTGTCAACTGTTCAGACTTTGGGAGGCGTGCTGCCAACTCTGTCAGTTCAGCATTTAATGTTTGTGACGTTCGATGGACAGCTGAGTGGGCGCGTCGGTTGGCGTTCCACTCGGTATGGGGATGTGTGAGGGCGCACCCTCTGTAATACGCCGAGTACTGTAGGGCGCGTCTGTGCGCTGCGCCTGATGCCGAAGGGCGCGTCCGTGTGATGCGCTGTCTGGCTGGCGCATCGGACATGTCTTTTAATGATGCGGCTGTCTCGCTCTTCGAGTGCTATAAAATAGCCGTTTGGCTGAATTCGAGGCGTCCGGTTCATCCATTTAATGTAAATTCATTGCACGGAATTCGGAGGGTCATCCACTTGGCGCGTGGGTTTGATCTGCCCGGCCTATAAATAGTGGCATGGAGAGAAGATTTGCTTCTCATTCCCTCACGTACTTCCAATATGAACTTGAACATGCGGGTGCATTCTGTTGACGAAGTGCTCCCGAGGGTGAAGATGAGACGCTGTGTTGTCTTCGATGCACTTGAAGGTGACTGTTACATCCAAAAGACGGAGTCGAGGGCTTCCGAGGCAGGCGGAAGGTGCCTGTTGCATCCAAAGATAGGGATGCTCGGGCCTCGTCTCCGTTGTTCGAGAAGAGCCGTAGATCGGAATGGCGGTGCTAGGCTTTCTCTTCCTTCAAAGTGGGTGTCGCCCACTCTGGTTGTGTTGAGAGCTTCCTTGTGCCATGATTTCGATCACGGTCTTCCTTGGGCTTTGGAAGCCTCCCCTGGCCACAGCTTTGCCGTGCTTCTCTCTTCCTTGGTTCCAGCCAGAGGGTTAAATGCTTTGTGGAAGCACTTATCCGGTGATCCTGGCTGGAAAAGCGGCGCATAACTGGGCTCTGCTCGGCCAGGTGAGCCTGGCTGGAAGAATTTGGCTGAAGGGATGCACATAGCTGGGCTGGATGCACATAACTGAGCTGCTGAAGAGATGGCGGGATGCGCCTGGATGGAGGCGCATAGTGATGCTGCGCCTGACTGACAGCGCATGGTGACTGGCAGCGCATGATGACTGTTGCGCCTAACTGGAGGCGCATGGTGGCCGCTGGCTGTAGACTTAGGATCTTTCCTTTGTAGAAATTCTCCTTTGTACAACCTTTTCTAGACATGTAATAGACTTTTATATATAAATAAAAAGTCCTTCTTCAAATGTCCATGGTTATTGACTTTGCTGTGAAGTGTTCTGTGCGAGTCCTGGCGCATGTAGTGTCTGGCGCAAGGTCTTTTTGGTTGTGAAATTCATGCTTCTACAATAACTGAGATATAAATATGATAAATAAAGAATATAACCTTCTACGTGAAACAGAGCATAAATTGGTTATGTAAACAGTTTGGGTTGCACATGGATATAGCTATGGAATGCACATGGATAACCACTGGGGATAATGATCACATAACCAACTACACTCTCCCTGCCCCCAACCAATACACAAGGATCGAAGCATGTTATGTTATTGCACATGGATAACAACTACTGTATACATGAAGCTCATATGGTCATGAGTGTACATGAATAACATATGAGTGCACATGGATAAAAGTGAATACATGGAGTACATGATGAACATGATAAAGTACATGAAACATGACATACTCGATGTATCCGAGGGGATAACATCGCATGAAAAGATCCATAGGGTACCGATCCGTGTGAACGTCGTGTCAGCATCAAGTATACTAGTCTATAACAAGAGTACATATCCAAAGAAGCATGAAAAGATCAGAGAATGTACTCGCCTGGTAATCCAAGCCGCTGATAAATGTAGATGTCCAACTGGAGTCACAGTGTCCTATTTAGAGCAATCACAAGTCACAAAAGAGTCTAACATGAAATAAGAGTAATCTACAGTGCATTCTAGATAGCTCTAGGTCCTTCTAGGTCAAAGTATAATCAACAAGTTCACTAGGTCAACTAAAGTCAAATTAGTCAAGTTCTAATTCAATCCGGGTCAAACTAAGCCAATGGTTGACCTATAGTTGACTTTTGGTTAATATAGTCAACCTGGTCAAAGGGGATCAATTCTAGTCTCTAAGTATTAAACTATGAGGTTTTACTAATTCTGAATTACGAAAAAATAGGAATTGACTAACTAATGGTGACACCTAGAGAAAATATCTATAAACATTGTCGGATGATAAAACAAATATCACCAACGTGTCTACAAGTATCAAATCAGCTAGGATTGCCTGTCCTTAAGTCCAATTCTGGACACAGGGGCAAAACGGTAATTTCGGACGAAAACGATATCCGCCGTTGGTCCCGCTTTGCATCGAAAAGCGTGCCAGAGTCAACGGTCTCTAAAGTCGTCAAACTATATGTCTATGAATTCGGTTTTTTCGATACGAACCCAACCGTATGTCCAAAGTTGGATTCCGGCGGGCCGTGCACAAAATCGCCCGTTGAGTGGGACCGTGGGGCCCGCAAAACGACGTACGATTCGACTGTCTCAGAATTGGACCAAACTTGGCATGCAGGACCAGAAAAATAATACGGTTCTGTTGGCGCAAGTTTCGTCTCGATCTGACGATCGTGCACAAAGTAATTGAAGAATTTGCAAAGTGCACGATACGGTGAATTTTGACGGATACACATCAAATTCGTCGCGCACACGCGACCAATTTGAATTCCGTCAAAGCCCACACGACCACGAAGCCGTTACGCAGCTTTCGCTGCTTTCGGTTCGCGACCACTTCGTCCCGATTGGAGTGACGCACGTCGTGTGGAACAATTTCAATGTTTTTAAAACAGGTTTTTGGGAAACTTTGGGATTCGATTTCTCGACGCATATACACTACAAGAAAACATGGTTTCTGTGACATGTAAAGTTGTCACAGAAATTATGAAAGTTGTCACAACACATCTTCTGTGACGAGTACAGTGACGACTTATTTTTGTAGCCTATACCTCCGTAGCTAAAAGTATAGGTGACGACCAAAAGTCGTTGTCACAAAAAGTTCTCTACTGTGACAAGAATATGTTGTCAGTGATAGTAAATTTTTCGTGACAACAAAATTCGTCACTAAAAATATTATAAGTGGCGCACGATATTGTCACAAAATAGCTTTTTATTGTAACTAAAAATAAATAATTTTTTTTGACAAAAATAAAAATTATTTTCGTGACGACATTTGCTATCACAAAACAACTTTAGTAACACTTTTATTGTTGTCACAATAAACATATATGTTTAGTGACAAGTACATGTCATCGTTGTAAACACTTGCAGTAACACATTTATTATTGTCACCATAGTGTACACTTTATATGTTTGATGGAAAATCAATTGTCACGAGTATTTTTTTTTGTCATTGTCATTATACATTAAAAAAATTCATTATCTAAGAAGATTTTTCACATGATTGTTACTTCAAATGTTTGATAAAAGTATGACAAATAAAAGAAACAAATTCAGAAAGGCTTAGCAAAGATGGGGATAAAATTATCTACTGCACAAAAAATCAACTTCAGGAAGGAAAATCAGATGATGTCCTTTAATTTTGTATACATAAATAAAAAGAATTCAACTTGTTTAAGAGTAACAAATTCTATTACATAATATGCAAGTCCTAGTACTACTTCTTAGCATCCACCTTTTTCGAGCATCAAACTCGAACCTTCTCCTTTATAATTTTAAATTTTGCAAAGTCTGACTTCGGCTCTGCCATTACTTGACCTGCTTTAAGCCCTCCCATTCGGTGTCCTTCTGCAAGACGAAGGCAAAAGTGTTAAAATTACTAAGCTTGCGCATATATACATGAAATTGCTTTGATACTTGACCTGCTTGAAGCAGCTGCTGTGGTACTCATTACTTCCAATATAATTACAAGGTCCTGGACCGAACAAAGTGGACATGATGAGAAGATAAGTATTAACCACCAATAGCCATTGGTTTTGCTATGAGAACCATAGGTCATAACCTATGAGAAGAAGCGGCCACTTCGCAAAGAAATAAGCAGCAGCAGCAACTATGATAAGTTGTAACCAGAAGCCTGCATAAATGACCTATCAAAACCCACACAACCTTGCTGGCTTCTAGAATTGCTATTGTTGCAAAGGAAGGCTTTTCTCCAGGGCCTGCAAAATTGAGGTGATACTAACAGATCAAAATAGGTCAATCGCAAGACTAAACAATACCATATGTCCACGAACTCGATGTACGCAACACACCTGTTTTCTTGGCTTCGAAGCCCATAAAATTGTGTAAAACTGCCTTCTAAAGATGGACACGAAAATCTACAGGTTTCAAAACACACAAATTCGAAACTGCACATATGCTAAAGAGGATGAATTGAACAACAAACAATTCTCAAGAATACCCACATGCCCTTTATATCTATATTCACAAAAAAGCCTCAAAAATCACATGGGTATCATCTTAAATACACAAACCAACCTCAAGAATAGCCACATGCCACTTCTAGTTATCTATTTTCACAAACAAGCATTTCTCTGTGAAACCATTACAGAAATGGTATATCATATAGAAGAAAATTATCAAGCGGAAGAAGTTGGTCTACCAATCAAAATGTACATATAGACAAAAAAGATCATGCATTTAACAGAAATAATATATCATTAAGACACTCTATTTCGGACTTCCTGTTATCTCATGGTGTCAAGATCTAGGTTAAACCAATAGAATGGCATAAGCATAAAAACCTCCCAGAAAAGTGCAAGCTTTTCTAGAGACAACTGCCAGAAAGAATCTAAAGCACCAATCTAGCAACAAATTACAGCATGATATATCAAAAGGTTCATTAGTAGGAGGATACCTGAATGTTCTTTTGATCGTCGGAAACTACAAGACGCGGTGTACTCCCTATCAATCAAAAACAATGTCGCATAGCAGTCTAGAGAACCAAAATCCTTTGCCAACAAACATCACCTTGTTCTTTCCAATTAAGTATATACAATATCACCCAGGAGAATGAAACTTTTTACCTGAGAGAATCACAGAATATGAGTCAGAATCTTTTTAGATAAATGACACGTAGGAAATGCTTTACAGGAAACATGTAAATGACCCCAAAGCACTTCTCCAGTGTTAAGCATCTAAGGCGAGGACATTGGTGAGAGGCTGCCATGTCCCAAGCGCAAACTTGGATACCTCAGTGACTTGCAACAAGGCAGTTCAAAGGGCTCACTATAAATCATGTCAATGTTAACTTCCTTGACATTCGTCTGTCCCAGCACAAAGTGACCCAAGCTTGAAAAAAGCATGCATTAATCGAATTTTGAGCAGCATATTTGTACTTCTCTATAAAAAATCTTGATATCATTCGCAATTCTATGTATGCAATAGCTCAGTGTAGAACAATCAACTGTGAAGTACTAAATCATGTAGCCTACATCTTCATTGGACACAGAATGGAGAGAAAAAAGACTTTACGTTTCAAAAAGGTGGATTAGCACAAGTCCAGACACGGACTGCCAAAGCATCATGGTAAATGCGGCATTCCTCTTTAGTTTGGAGTTTGAATCTGCGTGCTTTGTTGCACTTGGTACATCGAATAAACTCCTCGTGATGAAATTGAGGTGCATTGTGACCTTTAGAGCTGCCAGCTGATTTTGATGCTTTCTCATGATATTCGAGCAGACTTGTTCTCAATAGCGGAACCTTCTTTCCATTGACCATAACCCATATATTGTACTTCCATCTTGTTGCATATTCCTTTCCGCATGCTTCTCAATAACAGCTGTACTCAACTTACTTGAACATTACGAACATAACCGAGCATATTACTGATTCCATAACTATTTATTTCTTGTCAACTGAAATACTAGTACTGATACTGTCTGATAAATTACTTCTCACTTGAATAGAATCTACCAACATTTTCCCTTCCTACAATATGTTTCTAAAACAATTCCAATTATGAGCTCACAAAATGAGTAAACTTACTGTAATATTTGCTTGGATTGGCAGCCTAGGAGAAGAAGACGAGTACGCAGATCTCTAGATATCTACGTTAGTCAGGAAATCCACGCAGGTCTGGCAGTTACAGTCTGAGAAGCGGCAGAGCTCGCACCCCAAGCAGACACAGAGCAAGCACCCCTTGCATGCTGCCAAACAATAGCACCCTCTCAGCCGCTTCCTGCTCATCCTTCTTTATCGTCGTCACAACTGTTGCTACAAGAGTATAGCACAACACATCGTTATTAGCTTCTCACCAGAACAAAGAAAAAGAGGATGAACCAAGAAATTAAAGTAGAAATTAAGCTCGCAAATGTAGAAGTTTGAATTTTTTAGATGATCTAATCCAACAA
This sequence comes from Iris pallida, assembly GCA_029216955.1. Classification (NCBI taxonomy): domain Eukaryota; kingdom Viridiplantae; phylum Streptophyta; class Magnoliopsida; order Asparagales; family Iridaceae; genus Iris; species Iris pallida. Next base: position 3,450,382 of record JANAVB010007599.1, read on the forward strand.
GAGCAGAAGGGTGTGCCTTTACAAGAATCGAGAAGTCTTGCTCTGTGTCATCATAATCATCTTGGTTAAATTTGTGTCATCACAATAAAACCAAAAGATGCTTCTTCATATCATTTTCCTCTTTCTCCCGAGAGTTATATTTTCAATGATTTGTTCTGAGAATAAGGACCAATCACATACTCTTCCCAGGGTCCTGAACCTAGGACTTCCTTTCCCCTACCAAAGGTTCCAACCATTTGGTTGTCCAACCTTCGGTCTATGAACCTATGAGCATGCAATATATCAATATAGAACAATCAACTGTGAAGTACTAAATCATGTAGCCTACATCTTCATTACATCAGAAAAAGACTTACGTTTCAAAAGGCAGATTAGCACAAGTCCAGCCGCAGTCTGCCAAAGCATCATGGTAAATGCGGCATTCCTCTTTAGTTTGGAGTTTGAATCTGCGTGCTTTGTTGCACTTGGTATTGTATAAACTTGTCGCGATGAAATTGTCGTTCACTGTGACCTTTAGAGCTTCCAGTTGCTGATTTTGATGCTTTCTCATGATATTTGAGCAGACTTGTGACTTGTCCTCAATAGCGGAACCTTCTTCCCATTGACCATGATCCATATAGTATTCATCTTGTTGCATATTCCTTTTCGCATGCTTCTCAAAAGCAGCTGGAGTCAACTTATCTGAATCATAACCGATCAATCAATTTCAAACCAAGGTGATGATCATTTAGAATGCACATCTAAGGTAGAATATGCTCACTCTTCGTTTCGAATATAAAAATGATACGGGCAACACCAGTACAGCCCCATTTAATGCTTCACACTTCTAATACATGAGTTATAAAAGTTCTAAGCAAACGAATATGCTGTGAAATCAAGGCCACAGAACATCCCAAATTGGCAAGCTCGTGTAACAATTCTTCTAGAAACTTTAAACAACAAACATTCTATAGAAATAACTACTAAAACTGAGAACTGTACTTATATACAAATAGTAACTATATGTAAAGTATCCAACATAAGCTCAAACTAAGCAACAAGTAGACCAGAATCACAAATGCAAAGCGCAAAAGTGAGGCGTACGCGTGAGAAAAATAAAGCACATGAAAACTATAAAAACATGTATATTTATAAAAAAATTGTGTTTAATTTGTCTCGTAATATTAACATCTTTGACTTTTAGTACATTTTAGGCTCTTAGCATATTTTTGTCTAACATTTTAGGTGACGTTGGTGGAGGAGGAAGAGTGCATGTGTCGTTTGGTGAGGGGAGGGTGGACATGATGTTTAGACTGAAAGAAGAAAATGAAGAAGAGGTTGGTGGAAGACGATAGTTACTCGAGATATATAACTGTTACGTCAGTTGGAAGTTGCAGGAAGGCCTTGGTGAAGACTATCAATTTTTGTGATAAGGAGATCTCAAATGTAGGGATTATGTTGGAGAACAGTTTTGGTGTGAGAAAATCGATGTTGTGACCCCCCCCTCCTCCCTTAGCATATTTTTGTCTTAACATTTTAGGCGAGGTTGGTGGAGGAGGAAGGTGCATGTGTCATTTGGAGTTGAGGGGAGGGTGGACATTATGTTTAGAGTGAAAGAAGAAGATGAAGAAGAGGTTGGTGGAAGACGATAGGTGCTCGAGATATAACTGTTAGCGTCAGTTGGAAGGAGCACGAAGGCCTTGGCGAAGAGTATCAATTTTTGCCATAAGGATATCTCAAATGTAGGGATTATGTTATAGATCAGTTTTGGTGTAAGAAAATCGATGTTGTGAACCCCCCCCCCCCCCCCCCAAAAAAAAAAAAAAAACCAATTCTAGTCCAAACTACTTGGTTATGCAAATGGCTTGGTTTGGGCCTTTTTCAATATAACAAAGTAAAATCAGCCAAGTAAGTTCAGATATACGCCTAGGCACCTTATTGCTTCATCCTAGGAGCACGCTCAAGCGTGGCTTTGGGTGTATGAGCGTGCTTCATATGAAGTGAAGAGCCTCGCCGCACCTCGTGCCAATGTGCGCTTTTGATAACTATGCTTGTGGAGAGTCCATCAAATGTTGCTTGAACTCACTAACCGAATAGTTTAAAGGTACCCCTTTCCCCAAAATACAACTTGCAGAATATATATATATATATATATATATATATATATATATATATATATATATATATATATATATATATATATATATATATCAAATATTGCTTGACCTCACTAACCGAATAGTTTAAAGGTACCCCTTTCCCCCAAATACAACTTGTGGATGTGTGTATATGTTTTATATATATATATATATATGTGTGTGTGTGTGTGTGTGTGTGTGTGTGTGTGTGTGTGTGTGTGTAATTTGTAGCTATTTGTGAACTCTCTTACTTTCACTTACGACCAATCAAACACATGGACGATTTGTCTCTCTTTAAGAAGATTGTTTATAATCTCAAAAATGGAATATTGATTCGAAATCATGTGGAAGGAAAATGAGTCTCTCATAAGTGCATAAAAATAACATATCATAGTGAGTCTCTCATAAGTGCATAATAATAACATGTCATAGTTGATGATCAATGAGACTAAAAAGACAGTCATTAAAACTTCTGCTTTACATCAAATAAATTCCATAAACGCTTTATAATACAAAAGAAGATAATTGTAAGCAAGAAAAAGGAAGATCCCAATGCATGTCATTTCAATTCGTCACAGAAGTTCTGAACCAATAGATTTAGCAAAGAGCGTCATGGATCCTTGTTGAGAACCTTCTAATCGATCGAGCAAGGAGCTCATTTCATAGCAAGCTTGTTAAGGCGGTGGGAGGCAATGTGATGACAAAGTCTCGAAAGGTCTCGGTGGGGCATTAAGACGACGAGTTGCGGGCTTCAAGACTAAAAGTTTATGATTAAGTATTAGACAAATATGCAGTTTATGATTAAGACTTTCAATTGTAACATGTCCGTCAACTTCTAATATTCAATTTCTACTTGATATAATCTTTTGAACTTTGTTCATTGTATAATGTCTCATGTTCTTTCATGTTGTTTCAATGATATTAAGAAAATTAAAATGTAGGCATAGAAGTTGAATGTGATTGAGCTTGAACATGTTCCCATTAATAAAGTGGGTTGAGTTAAAATCTAAGGCAGCCTGAGGCGCTTAATACGGGCATCTCAGTAGCTAGACGGACTCCTCATGACCAAGCTACATAAATCCTTGTTGCCTCGGTGCTAGTATATGCAAAATGCCTATGCAGCAAGATGACCACTTTATAAAAGCTAGTCATAACTAGAGTTAAGGAATTAGAAGTTGCTCGTTCCTCGCATCAGGATGAGGTTAACGCTAAGTACGGGGCATTGTTGATTCCTGTGATAGTTCTGATTTATATTATACCAAGTATTTTTGTGCACTCCTAGTAGTATCCTTTTTGCATGACATGGATTATTTTCATCCAAAACTATTCTAATGGAAACGTGGGATGTGTTACAACTTCGATGTGTCTGCAAAGGATGTAGCACAACATACTTTGATCTTGAAAAAAGATAGAAGTAGAAAAACATGGTCTGTTATTGTGGAGAATAGACTCATTGGCCAACTATTCCGTAACCACCACAGGCATGAACAAAGTAATCTAGATAAGGAAACCACAATATTACTTCAGTATAGTCGCAAATTTGCAACTTATGAAAACTTCAAAGATAATATTGTGGAAGTCATTACTTTGTTGACTGCGCTCCTCCCTTGGATTTTTCTTTTGCTTCAAACGCAAAAAATGGTCCTTCGACAATCAAAAAAGTATGATTAAATAAGAAACTCCTCAAGGATTATTGTTGTAAGATGTAAATCACCCTAAGTAAAAGCCAAAGAATTGCAAAATAATAATTAATATCATATAGAAAAAAGGGCAATTCATCATTTTTGAGTACACTTATTTTAGAAGTAAAGCTCATGATATAAATAATTCATATATGAAGGCTACTTTACGCAAGCTCGTCCGTTGAATCATAGGCCCATTTTTTCCAAATCTATCATCCAAATCCTTCCATTACGGGTAATTAAGGTTTAGCGTCGTTCTCGTGATGAAATATTGCTTATCATCCGTGGAAAATATTTCTCAAATTAAATCAGAAACAAAAAATCAAACTTTTTCCTACTTAAATCCACAAGTTTCCATCATCTATTGCAAAAAATTGACCAAACGATTCAAACTTCCATAAGAAAATCCCGATTCTACTATGTTTTGGTACCATTTCTGTTGATGACGAGAGGATTCAACAAAAAGACTCACACTTTAATAAATAAATAAATAACCTAATTCCATCCAATTTTGAGAGGGGAGTCGACTCTTCTCAACCAATATTGGCTGTCTAGATCTAGAGCTTACGAGAATTCGACAAAAAAATGATGCAAAATTAAGGCAAAACCCCCAATTCCATTCAATTTTAAAAGAGGAATTAGGGTTTCAGTACCGTTTCTGGTGATTAGATACTGCTTTTCGGTGGGGAAATAGGATTTCCTTTTGCTTGACTCCCCAGCCTCCCTACAGATTAGAACAAGAACAGATTCCCAATTACATAAACAATTGAAGAATAGAAGAGAAAATCGAAGATGGAGAGTTCAAAAATTTTACCATGACCAAATCGGGCAATTGGAGACAAGGTTGTCACCGGCGATGACGAACTCGGACATGCTAAGCACACCATTCTCCTTGAAAGCCGACACGGTCCGGGAGTCGGTGACCCTCTCCCCCGTCCCTTTGAATAGCTCGTGAAAGCCTCTGAGTGAGAACTAGTTTTCTTCTTCTTCCCTCTTCCACCACCACCATGTTGGATGTGGTCCCTATTGGTGCCTACAACGAGGCTGCCGGCAAGGCCTACCCCAACTATGATGCAATTGATGAAGAGGATGACGTTCGTGTTGTGGTCGGAGACGCGGAAGGGCTGGTTCGTGTTGTGGTCGGAGACGCGGCAGGACTAGCGAACGAAACCGATGTCGATGAGGGGGAAGAGTTCATGCAGCTGATGGAAAATTAGGTCAGAGAGAGGGAGAAGAGAGAGTGTTTGTACACTAATGGACACTAATATGGAAATTCACGTAAAGGCGCCAAAATAAAATAAACAGCGGGGGACTAAAATTTTAGATAACATTATTAATGTGTTATTTTTTGGTATAGTCAAATCTTGTTACAATTTAAATAGTAATGTCAAAATAGTATCAAAATTAGGATATATTTTTTATTTAACTTTTTTAAAATTATTTAAAATTTTTGTTACAAGAAATAAATTTCTTCTTTGTGACTAATACTTTTGTGTGACGTACAATTATTTGGTAACTAAAAGAAATTTTTAAGTGACAAGAATAAAATTTTAATCTTATGGCTAATACTTTCATGTGGCAATAATATTTTCTTGTAACTACAAAAAAAAATTTAGTGACAACTATTTCCCTTATCACACATAACTTGTCTCTAAAATCATAATTTTTATTTCACTGACCACATTAAGTGACGACCAATAAAAACATGGTCACTAAATGTTTTAATTGTGTGACGGAAAATAACAGTTGTCAAAGAATCAAATTATGATTGACAACAAAAAAATTTTGTCACAAAAATATCCCTTTCAGTGACAAATTTTACACTTGTCACAGATTACTTGTCACGGAAATCCGAATTTCTTGTAGTGATAGTCGATGATTTCTGAATCCACAAAAAGGGTGATGAAGACCTATATGTTGTCTAAAAGTCTCTTCAAATAGATTTTCTAATAAGTCGCTGGATCGATCATAATCGATCGTCGAACATGGATGGCTGGACTAAAAATAGTGTTCTGTTTTCATAGGTTTTCGTCGATCTTCTAATCAATTTCTCGGGCAACCTATCGCTGAATAATTTAATCTACCTAAAGGAGAATTAAGAGGGATATATTGAGTCCATACCTGAACAAACGGTTCGAAGAACCGTCGACTGTGCGCGGAGAAAACAGCACATGAAGTGGCCTCGTCGCTGCTGTGCCTTCCGGCATCGCTGTGCGTGCGCCTCCCTGGCCGTGGCTCGGCTGGTCGACGGCGGCCAGTCCGCCGTGGGGCGCGCGCGACCACCTGGTTGGTCGGGGCTGGTGGAGGCGATGGGTTCGAGGGTTTTAGGTTTCGGAAAATCCTTGCTACTCTCGGTATATATATACATCCGCGTATTCGAACACACAACAGGGTGGGCGCGGGTTCCTCGTAGGGGTTTGTGTCGTGAGAAGTGTTAGGCTGGGGCTTGGGAGAAATAGGGGTTTGGGCCGGCCTGTGGGCTGAGGGCCTGGCTCTGGGCTGCGGTTTGATAGGGTCGGGCGGGGCTAGCTCTATTGCTATTCATTCTTATTCTTCTACAAGTAATTACATATATTTAATCCATATATAACATATGTGTATTATATATCTATCTAACTTTAAATACTCTTATGTATACTACACGTATACGTATATACGAATACATATAGATACACATATACACGAATACAAATATTATATATATACACACTTAATTATATACTTTACATTAATCCTATGTACATACACACATATATGTACATACACACACACATATATATATATATATATATATATATTATATATATATATATATATATATATATTATATATATATATATTATATTACACTTATATAAATATATATATCTATATATATATAATATATATATAGATATATATATATATATATCTATATATATATATATAGATATATATATATATATATATATATAATTAAAAAAAATGTATATATATATATATATAGATATATATATATATATATATATATATATATATTATATAAAAAAAAAAAATATATATATATTTTTATATAATATAGATATATTATATATATATCTATATATATATATAGATATATATATATATATATATAGAAATAGATATATATATATAATATTATCTATATATATATATATATTAATATATATATATATATATGATGTATATAAAATATATATATAGATATATATATATACATATATAATATGTATATAAAATAACATTTATATTTACATATATACACATCCATATAATAATATATTATAATATATATATATATTATATATATATATATATATATATATATTATATAGATATATATAGATATATATATATATATTTTTTTATATATATATTATATATATATATATATATATATATATATATATAATATTATATATATATATACACCCATATAATATATATTTAAATAATATATACACATATATGTAAAATCGTATGTCGTTATACATATATATACGTACACATATATATATCAGTGTTATATACACGTACACTATATGATATATATTATCTATATATACAAACACTTATACACGTATTTAATATTTATACATACATCACTTCCACACATATATAATATTTATATATATACATATACCAATAAACCCACTAAATAAACTCCATAATACCAATAATCCACAGATAATCTAAAGAGTCTTGGTGGACATATCTGGCCCTAGGAAATTGTACCAATATTCTAAAACTCTATTTAAATAATAACAATAATAATAATAATAATAATAATAATAATAATACCCATTTGTATAAATAACCAAATATCTAGGAAATATCGTTAAGTCTACCCAAAAAGCTAAGAAATATTTGTACATACCTAAAAGTATGTCTACATAGGCTTGGGCTTGGTTTGGGTCCAATTTGCACTAGTTTGGTACAACCGGTCCCCTAAAACTAAATATTATAATTAATAAATAAATAATCTTCGATAAGGATTACGTCGCAACTTGGCCTGGTTTTCCTAGTTAGGACTTCACTATGGCTCGGCCTTCTCTACCAGGGCTAATACACTAGTCAAAGCATACCACTGCACTACCCGTGCCATAATTCCTAGTCACCTTGTACTCCAAATCTCAACCATGGCTAAAATTATTCTACCGTAATAATTAACTAAATAATTATTTATAAAAAAATTCTAAAATCACCATTTAAATAAAATAAATAAAATAAAATATTTTTTAAAAAATTCGGGAAGGGAGGCTACAGCTACTGGCGATCTAGATGAGGACACCGACGACGAATGATACATTTAGAACGGAGAATGGTACATTTAGGAAGGAGAATGGTATATTTATGAAGGAGAATGGTACATTTAGGACGGAGAATGGTACATTTAGGAAGCCGATAAAAGTTCGTTCTCTCAAATCTCTTCTTTGTGTAAATTAAATCCAATGAGGACACAATCCCTAAGGACACAGTGTGTCCAGGTCTGTAGGCAATGTAGACGACACCACCGCTACTGGCAATCTTGATGAGGACACTGACTACGAATGGTACATTTAGGACAGAGAATGGTACATTTAGGAAGCCGACAAAAGCTAGTTCTCTCAATTCTCTTCTTTATGTAAATTAAATCTAAGGACACAATCCCTAATTTTAGTTATTGCTTAGCAGAGTCTGCTTAGTTGTTGTAAAATTGTGGTGTTACTTCTGTGACACTTTCATCTTTAATCTCATGTTTTCTATGAATATGTGTTCTGTTTGATTTTGATTTAGTAATCTTTCCGTAATTATTTTTTTGTTTCATCTAACAATTTAATATTTTTGTTATAAAGCTACAGGCCATGGTGGTGGTGGTGGAAGGAGAAACGGAGATGAAGAAGGAAAGAAGAAGAAGTTCCGGTTCGCGACGGACTTCGTCGAGTTCCTCAATCAAGCGGAATTAAATCTCTTATAGAGTTCCTTAATTGAATTTGATCATGATAACCTTTTGTATTTTTCAAACGGCTAGTAGAATCTTCCTCGAGCCCTCCTCAATCAAACGGCTAGTAGATTCTTCCTCGAGCCCTCCTCAATCAAACGGCTAGTAGATTGTTGCTAGTCTCGAAATTTATTTGTATTTCCATCTTCCTCACTTTTTGTACTTCTCTCTTGCTATGTATACAATAGTTTTCTTGTTTCATAGTACTATTATTCATTCTGAAATACATAGAATAGTTTTCTGAAATACAATAGTTTTCTTGTTCTCAAGATGTCTACTCGTGTGGTGGGAAATGTAGAAGACGTAGAAGATTGGTTGCCAGCTCCAAATGAAACCTTCATTCCGCGTATGTTACGCAAGATTGAAGAACATCTGTCAACGATTTCAGCTGATGTTGTAAAGATCAATTCTAAGCTTAGTTCATTAAAAATTGAACAAATGAATTTATCTCGACGTTTTGAGAAGATTGAAGAATCTTCAGTGTAACGCTCTAGTCCCAAAATATGTAGGACTAAGAACGTAGACATGCCAGCTGTATTCATACGAAGTATACTCCAATATATGGAAGTCTTGTATAAATACATAAGCTGTAAATGCAGTAAAACCACAACTAATCCCATCCACACAAAATAAATGAATAGAAGATGTCATATAATGAGAATAAATTGTCTTGATACAATATGTTGGGCGGAGACAAATCCACTACCAACAAGATAAGGAAAAATACATGAAAAAGAAATAAATTTGGCGAGCGAAGCGGAAAACGATCCAAATGCAATCATCCTCGAAGAAGTAGCGATGATCATGGCTAAAGCTAGAACACCTGCGAAGACAATAGCACACACCTGGAGAGATAACCAGGTCCTCAGAGGGACGTAACAAGACACACAATATCATGCCATATAAACTGAATAAATATTGCTCAAATAAATAAGTAAATCGAATTATAACATGTTCCAATACGCACCTACTGAACGAGCGTACCATCCCCCCAACCAAACAAGGACATGAGATGGTAAACTAATTCACGGCGACGTATCTTCCCATGCTATGAATCCAATATGGTATCCGGACCCCAACAAGGTTCAATACCTTCTCATCGAAGTAGTAAGTCACACCTACAACCAAACAAGGACAAGATGTGACGAACTAATCCGCAACAAGTTATTGTTCCAAGCCACGGTCAGATATAAGTACCTAAACCAAAAGTACTCGTACCTAACGGATAAGGTGCCTAACCGATCTAAGTGAATGTAGTTAAGAACAATCCTTCCTACGCATGGGCCCTGGCTAAATAGGATCGGCGTAGTCCCCTCTTGGGCACCAGAGGCCCCATCAGTAAGAGCATGACGTTCCGCAGAATCGTCAGTGGCCGTCAGGAATCATGGTTCATCAACCCCGTATCTCCAGCGGAGAGTCCGGGTCACAAAGGAAAGTGCATCGAATCCCATACGCTAAGGAATTGTTCTCCCCGCCCAATGCCTACTGTGTTGTATCCACAACACAAAACCACTATAACCGCTAAGTCAAACTAGCATGCAACCTCTATTAGCGGTTATTCCTATCGCACGGCTTGTACGTACTGGTGGCCAGCCAATTACGTACTTTCGTGTCCTACATGCGACACACAACTTTGTGTTACAACGTGTCAAGGCCAATGAATGCAATACACAAGGTGGTCCCTTAAATCTAGGTTTAATTTGTAAGAAAATAATACACAGCAGGAAATATAATGAACAGTAAGTTCTAACAGGTTAAGCCATGTATCACAGTTTATTTTGCATAAGGAAAATAAGTAATGCATAAAATATGAGCTAAAATAAATAAACAGCAAATGGCAAGGTGTCTTGCCTGGTAGTACGCCTGGTGTGCTGCGATGATCACGGTGGCACGAACTGCGACTTCGGTGCAACAACTATGCAAGGTGATCTCGGGTGGTGACACAGACAGTTCCATTGGGTCCAGGACGGTTGAATTAGTTAGGGTCAATAGGTGGAAGGAAAGAATTGGCTAAGGAATAGGAAGATTGGGATTGGTTATGGACATGAGACTTGATCGATAAAATTTTGATAAATAATATATATGATTTAGAAAACTATTTGTGACACTCGAGAAAGAAAAATAATTATACTAGCTAAAAATAGTTTTAGATAAATATAAGAAAAATGGTTTTCAGACAAAACTCTAAGTTTATCAAATACACTTTTTTAAGTAGAAATCTATATATATATTTATATATATTTTTGGTCAAAATATTTCTAGATAAAATATCAATAATCCAGAAAATTTGTTTATGGTTTTTAAAACAGTATTTTAAAATATACTAAGTCAAATATAGTATTTTTACAAGATGACTTTGAAAATATTTGATAACCATGATAAAATATCAAAACCACTTATTGATAATAATAACCAAATAATCACAAACTTAGCACCGTAAAAGTAATAAAACAAATGATAATAATAATAATAATAATAAATATATTAATAATGATAATGATAATGATAAAGGTAAATAATAATAATGATAATGATGGTAATAATAATAATTATAATAATAATAATAATACTAAACTAATAATAATAATAATAATAATAATAATAATAAAAGTCTAATAGTAAGTCAATGAGAAGAATAGCAAAAAGTCTTATTCCTACACAGCAACGCAAAAAGAGAAGGAAGAGAGAGAGAGAGAGGAAGAGATGGAAAAAAGGGTTTCGTAGCGGCGGGTGAGAGCTAGAAAGGAGTGGATCATCGGAGTTCGGCGGAGCTGGATGAGGCGGCGGGTTTTGGGGATCGTCGGCGGTGAGATCCACCCCGGCGGCCGATCGGGCACGACGAGGGGAGGAGATCGGGGTCCGGCGAAGGAGTTCGATCGACGGAGGAGTGGAGGAAGGAAGAGGGAGATGGGGCGGAGAGGCTGAGGGGTTTGGCGGAGGAGCTGAGAGGGAGCGGACGGCGGTTCCGGCCAGGCTCAACCGCGGAGGATCTGGGGCGGCGAGCGGGTGTTTCCGGTGGTTGTGGAGGTGCTGCTCCGGTGCGTGCGGTGGGCGCGGACCGGAGGAGGTCGGCGGACGGGCTGGAAAGCAAGGGTTTTGGCGGCCGAGCGGTGGACACGGGCGGCGCGGCGCGCTGAGGGAGGCGGATGTCTGGAACAGTGGGTTCGAGCGGTCGGGAGGAAGCGGACGGGAGACTGAAGGCCGGCGGTTCGACGGCGGTTCGGGATAAGGGACGGCTCTGGCGGTCGGCAGAGGGTTTGGGCGGCGACGGCGGTTCGTCTCCGGCGACTTCGGGTTTAGGTAAGGGATTTTTCCCTTTTGCACTTGGTGGTGATGACTGGCTGTGTGGTTAGGCGAAGTCGGCGGCCGAGATGGCCGTGACGACGGTGACGGTGGTGGTGATGGGTATAGGCGGGGCTGTTTGCTAGGTCGGGGTGATTTTGGTGGTCTGGAAGGAGGCGGCCAGGGAGTCGCGGCTGCGGGGAGAAGCCGACCGTCGGTGGCTGCGATCGACGTTTGGCCGATGGGTTGTCGGAAGCTAGGGTTAGGGTTAAAGTTAGATTTTTGGGTTGGGGATTTGGTTGGGTTGTGTCGTGTCGGGGTTGTCCGACACTGCGGAGATGGAATTGTATATGTAAAAATGTGGAATAGTAATTTGGATGGACACAGACACGATGCACGTAGATTGGAGAAAATTTGTGGAAGAATTATGGTTTGTGAAGAAATAATGGAGGAGTACCTGCCTATTTATAGGATGTGGGAATTCCCATTTGGATAATGATTAGGATTGTTTAAACCCAAATTAGATAAATCAATCTATTAATTAAAATCAATCAAATCAAATCAAATCCAATACAAATCCAAATCTAATTTAAATCAAATCAAATTCCCTTATTTAAAATCAATTCAAATAAATCAAATTTCAATCTTAACTATTTAAATAAATACATACATTCAAATCAAGATTTAAATTGCCATAATAATTTTGAATATATTTTCCAAAAAAAATACTATTAATAATAATTTCGAAAATTACATAATATTTAAAATAAACCAATAAATAATTACAAATATATATGTATACACGAATAATATTTTCATAATTATGTTTTTCTAGTATACAATAAAAATATTAATTATTTTTAATAATTGCATAAATGAAGGCCTTTAGTAAATAAAATAACAACTTGGTATTAATAGTAAAATAATTACTGCATATATTATTTTGAAACTATAAAATAATAAATAAATTTTTTTTCTAAAATATGTTCGCTCGCACATATTCGCACTCGTCGAACAAAAATAAAATTTCGTCCGCGACGTAAAATACGACTACGCGACGTACAATACAAAATTTTAAATCCGTACAAATATAAATAATAAAATATAGTAGAAATTTAGGGGTTTTACATCCAGCTTTGAAGAAGGCATCTTCATCTAGAGCATTTAATAATGTGAAGGTGGTTTCCGTTGAATCTTCTTCCGATGAGGAGGACGTGTTGCTACAGTCTCGTAGTAAAGCATTGGACCGAATGCTCGTATTGTCCCCTACAGAAGAAACTGACTTTAGCAGTTCTTCTAAAAGAATGCGTGGAAATTTACATCCGGTCACACCATCGAAAAGTTTAACAAGGGGTTCAACCTCGAAGCCTAGCAATTGTACTAGTGGTTCTTCGAATTATTACGACTATATTTTTGCCGATGATAGACCTAACGAGTAAATAATATGAGTTTTGATTTAATTCCAACAGTTTTTTTCTCCTAATTTATTCGTTTCTTTTCTTAGAGAAATAATATCCTCTTGCAACAAAAACTATGTGTCTCGGTTTGAGATAAAGACCTTAGCTCCTTTAACGAAAATTAGCAATGGGGTATGTATAGAGAGTATATTTCTTCTTAGATGCCATATATGTTTACTTCGATTCCATCGCTTACATTTTTAATGATTTATTCAGATTGTAGGCATTGTCTCTGCTCTTCTCACCGCGGAGGAACGGAAAAGAACCTCCAATAACGCTAATGTATGGTTTTTACCAATAAAGATATCGGTGAGTGAGCATTTTATTCTTCAATGCATATGCATTAACAATTTTCTCGTTTATTTGTCCTTCGTAATGTATTAGTTAATGTGTATGTAGAAAAAAACGTTACCTCCATCCGACAAAAAGCTTCATCAAATATGGAAGAAGTACAAATATTTTCAGGATTACATGGGATCTTTAAGCACTTGTAACGAGGTATTAATGTATTTCTGTTTAAATATTAATCCTAATTTTCTGAAAATTTACTAATTTGTTTTACCTAATTAATCCTGATTCAGATATATATACCCACTCATTTGGACGGACACTATACTCTTGCAAGAGTTCTGGTTAAAAAAAGGACTGTTGAAATTTGGGACTCACTTGCATCTAAAGATGATCCGATTCAAAACAAAACAGTCATAAAAGAAATAGTAAGCTCATATTCATCAATTTTTATGAATTGGGTACAAGATACGCGGTATACTAATACATATTGTATTCTGATAATTGTAGCTTTCAAATTTGGATCTCTTTCTCGAAGAAGAGATTTTGAAGTTGAGAGATGCTAGGTTCAGCTTTTCTACTTTTGTAATAAAACGTCCTTCTTATGTTCCCCGCCAAGGCAATTCTGTTGATTGTGGAATTTTTGTAATTGCATTCATGAAAGACCGATGTAGTCTAGACTACCGTTCTCTCGATGTAAGTCTGAAAATATGTCGTCAAAAACTTACACTTTTTATAGCAATATTTTTGATGTTATGTTTTTATATGCAGTTTGTTGCGGGAATGAAAAGACGCAAAGCTGCTGAATGGATTACCAACTTCAGAGCACAATGAAGAGCTAAAGAAGTCCAATCTGAAATGATAGAATATGGAAGACGATGATTTTTTTTTCTTCTTTTATATCTAATGTATGGAAACCCCTAATGTATTATGTTCATTTATTTTGTTGAGTTGTAATGACATTTTTGCCAAACGGCTTCGATTCTTTTTGATTAAGCAGAATCATTTTTACCCTTCAAATTAATATAATTAAGCAGAAATGAGTCTTTTGCCCTTCCATTGAATGACATTTTTTTCCTTCTAATTAATTCAAAACACCCCCGAACCCTTTTATTACAAAAAAAAAAAATACCGTTTCGATTCTTCCTCTTCTTCCATACTCCACTCTGTACTCAAACCTAGGTCATTCTCCTCCAAAATCTTCAAACCTTCCTCCCATTGGCAATCTTCACACCATGTCGGCATCAGCGGCAGAATCATCACCGACAGCATCACCAATTAGAGAAGATGTACCAGTTGCAGAAAATCCAAAAGCGATAGACGGAGAACAACCGAAATCCTATTCTAAGAAAGTTCAGCAAAAAAAAGGAAAAAGTTGCTAAACAAAAAGAAGTGCAAGAAGAAGTGCGAACAGAAGGTATAACTTTAATTTTATGTTCGTAAATTCTGTATATATTACAAAAAAATGATATTCTCCGTCATAAAACGCATTTGAATGTTAAATTCTATTCGCCGTTTAATTTGGAACGGAGAATGGAATTCTCCGTCTAACTTGAAACGGAGAATAACATTCCCAGTGTTAAAACACATTAGAATGTTCATTCTCCGTTTTATTTTAAACGGAGAATGACACTCTCCGTGTCATTTGAAACGGAGAATGACATTCTCCGTGTTAGTTTACACGGAGAATGTCGTTCCCAGTGTTAAAACCCATAAGAATGGCCATTCTCCGACCTAATTTTTTGTTTTTTTTTGTTTTGTAGAAAAAAAATATGTCAGGAATAAGGATTCAAGACTTTTCCGTTCTACCTTCAAGCCAATGCTAAATCTTATGAAGGAGGTCAATCAAGATGTTGGCCATTTACCTGAGCCAGTTATTGGTTCCTTGAAGAATACTGGTTTCTAAAATTTTGTCGAGATTTTCTACCAAAACAGAGTCCACGTCTCCGAAGTGGCCAAGGTAACGGAAGGGCTTGAGAATTTAATTGCAAGTTACACAGAAGAAGAAGATGGCGTCGGGTGCTTTGAATTGAGCACCACTGTTAAAATCGCGTCAAGCGTCGACGATATGGCAGTCATATTCGGTCTACCGCTGAATAAAGAAAGCGTTGATGATGTTTCTTACAGAAGATTGATAAAGAAAAAACAACAACATCCCACACCACCAGCATCATTGAGCCTGTGTAGAGATCACTTCACAAGATTGCTGGCTAATACTAAGGGCAAACACTCAGAAGTCACGAATAAGGAAGTGAGAGACAAGTTCTTTGAATTGTTACGACGACTTCGTGGCAGAGATAACGCTGTTAATCCAGATGATTTGGCCAAGCTAATAATCTTCCACTTGTGCCAAACAGTATTCTTTACAAAGTCAGGCGGTTCAAATTTGTCGTACAGATTCTTGGCCTTGGTAGACAGTATGGATGTCATCAACAGTATATGCTGGCCAAGGTTAATACTGGCATATGTAATGGATAGCATAAAGAGGAGTAGAAGCAAAACTGAACAGGGGGATTACTTAATGGCTTTCCACAAATTGGAAGGTTACACAATATACTTCCTTTATTGGTTTGCAGAACATAGTAAATTTGTGGAAAGGAAGTTTGCCCCAATTCCTGATTACCCAAGATTTTTCACATGGAATGGGTACGAAATCTCAAACTTCCTCAACGCCGAATATCACAACAAAATGAGATCAAAGATGATATTGGAAGATCTGATTATACCTGTTGGGGAAGAAGAAGGGCACAAAGAAGATGAGCCACCTATAGAAGAAGTTGAAAAAGAGGGAGAGGAAGAACACCAAGAAGCAGGTGGGGATAATTTTGATGAACAATGGATACCACAGCATCATGAAATGGGCGCTGTGATGGACGACTCAGCAAAGGAATTGGAGAATTTGAGAAGACATCATTCTGATATTCTTGCGCAGAATGAAGAACTCAAAGAAAAGTTAAAAGAGATAGAGGCATAAGGAGCGCAGTTATGTCACGCCCCGCTCCCGTAGGAGCGATCGTCCTCGCTAAGGCATGATGCCGTACAAGTCTAAGTTGCGTTTGCACAAGGCCAAGACCTGAAGCAAGACAAGATAGACAAGGTTGACAATACACAGCGTAACGTATCACAGATAATTGAAACAGCAGCGGACATATTTCAGAATAATGCATTGAACACTATGGTAACAAAAAAATCTCTTTATTAATTTTATTTGAACAAATTACAAGCTCTCAATTCTCTCTGATACAATATTACATTCTCTCAGAACTTTACAGATTACAATATTGATCCCGTTCCCATACACTACATCCCTTTATATACAAAACCAACTCTTGCAACAGATGTCATCTCTTGGCATCTCTTCTGATTTTTGGCTCCTGAGGATGAGGCACGGGCTATCGCTTCGGACTATCCTTCTCGATGCATAGTGCACCTGCATACAGACTGATGGTGGGTCAGTATATCAGCATACTGGTGATTGTGAACAAAGAGCTACATTTGTCTAAAATGATCACTGTTCATTTAGTGAGAAAATATTTCTTGTGATGTGATCTTGCTACTCTTTACCTATGTTCATTTCATATATACAGAGTCAGTTTACATTTCATTTGAAAACATCTTTGAAAACCAACATACCATTTCCATCTTAGCCGCTGTGCCTCCCACGGGTTCAGCTCGTCGCTAACCGCTGTGACTCGCATGGGTTCAGCTCGTCGCTAGCCGCTGTGACTCTCTTGGTTTTAGCTCGTCGCTAACCGCTGTGACTCGCATGGGTTCAGCTCGTCGCTAGCCGCTGTGACTCTCTAGGGTTCAGCTCGTTACTAAGTGGATACCCCAACGCACATGCAATATCAAATGAAACCATCATGCATCAATCGAGCAAGTCATAAACAATTCTATCTTCTTTTCAAGCAGGAAACCGTTCTCTTTCTTAACAGACAATGTGCGGTTTCTCTTTTAAGCATACTCAAAGTCTAGCATCTTGTTATTAGCAACAACATTCATTCAAAAGCTCAGATTCTTATTAGGCGCAAGAGAATCATAAAATGAGACTTTGTCCACTCACCCAGATCAATCGTCTTCTGTTGCAGAGCCAGCAATCCGATCTTTCTGTCTATCTAGTGCCTTCGCGGAGCGGGACACTACATAATTACCCACCGAAAAGAAGTTTCGTCCTCGAAACTTAAGGAAAAACTTACGATATCCGTAGCAGCG
Organism: Iris pallida; assembly: GCA_029216955.1. NCBI lineage: Eukaryota > Viridiplantae > Streptophyta > Magnoliopsida > Asparagales > Iridaceae > Iris > Iris pallida. The sequence goes on from JANAVB010007599.1 coordinate 3,468,401, forward strand.
ATAGTCCTCATCCTTCGCCATCACCAATCCATGAAATCATAATTCAGATCATATCAAAACTCTTGTTCAATCAAGCATTTTAATCACAATCAATCAAATCGATAAAACATATGCCGACATCATAAAAATATTTACGGACTTATTGTATGGAACGTTCATCTCATTGATGATATCAAGCAGGCAAGGAAATTTTGGATCAGGATAACATGTACGAATTCAATCGAACCAACAATTGGCCAGAGGATCGTGTTACTTTGATACCATTCTGTCACGCTCCGCTTCCGTAGGAGCGATCGTCCTTGCTAAGGCGTGATGCCGTGCAAGCCTAAGTTGTGCTTGTACAAGGCCAAGACCTGAAGCAAGACAAGATAGACAAGGTTGACAATACGCAGCGGAACGTATCGCAGATAATTGAAGCAGCAGTGGACATATTTCAGAATAATGCATTGAACACTATGGTAACAAAAAAATTTCTTTATTGATTTCATTTGAACAGATTACAAGCTCTCAATTCTCTCTGATACAATATTACATTCTCTCAGAACTTTACAGATTACAATGATTCCGTTTCCATACATTACATCCCTTTATATACAAAACCAACTCTTGCAACAGATGTCATCTCTTGGCATCTCTTCTGATTTTTGGCTCCTGAGGATGAGACACGGGCTATCGCTTCGGACTATCCTTCTCGATGCATAGTGCACCTGCATGCAGACTGATGGTGGATCAGTATATGAGCATACTGGTGATTGTGAACAAAGAGCTACATTTGTCTGAAACGATCACTGTTTATTTAGTGAGAAAATATTTTTTGTGATATGATCTTGCTACTCTTTACCTATGTTCATTTCATGCATACAGAGTCAGTTTACATTTCATTTGAAAACATCTTTGAAAACCAACATACCATTTCCATCTTAGCCGCTGTGCCTCCCACGGGTTCAGCTCGTCGCTAACCGCTGTGACACGCATGGGTTCAGCTCGTCGCTAGCCGCTGTGACTCTCTTGGGTTCATCTCGTCGCTAACCGCTGTGACTCCCATGGGTTCAGCTCGTCGCTAGCCGCTGTGACTCTCTAGGGTTCAGCTCGTCACTAAGTGGATACCCCAATGCACATGCAATATCAAATAAAACTATCATGCATCAATCGAGCAAGTCATAAACAATTCCATCTTCTTTTTAAGCAGGAAACCGTTCTCTTTTTTAGCAGACAATGTGCGGGTTCTCTTTTAAGCATACTCAAAGTCTAGCATCTTGTTATTAGCAACAATATTCATTCAAAAGCTCAGATTCTTATTAGGCGCAAGCGAATCATAAAATGAGACTTTGTCCACTCACCCAGATCAATCGTCTTCTGTTGCAGAGCCAGCAATCCGACCTTTCTGTCTATCTAGTACCTTTGCGGAGCAGGACACTACAAGTTACATGCAGCCAACCTTAAGAATGCCATACTGAAAAAAAAGCTGAAAGAGCTCGAGGCAGAAGAAGCGCAACAACGTGCAGTCAACGTTGTGATGGAGGGCTCTGTGCATGAACTGGAGGATTTGAGAAGACATCATTCTGATATTCTTGCGCAGAATGAAGAACTCAAAGAAAAGTTAAAAGAGATGGAGGCACAAGGAGCGCAGTTACGTGGAGCCAACCTTGAGAATGCTATACTCAAAGAAAAGCTGAAAGAGCTCGAGGCAGAAGAAGCGCAACAACGTGCAATCAACGTTGTGATGGAGGGCTCTGTGCATGAACTGGAGGATTTGAGAAAGCAGAATTCTGTTCTTATTGCAGATGTACATGCACAAGGTAAAATCTTTTCTATTTCAAATTTCTTATTTGTAATCTTCCAGGAGAATGGCTATTCTCCGTAGATTATAACACGGAGAATGGCATTCTCTGTGTTATTTGAAACGAATAATTGCTTTTCTCTATCATTTCGATACTGGAAAGGTTATTCTTCGTGTAATTCCAAACGGAGAATGCTATTCTCCATATTATATTACACGGAGAATGTCATTCTCCGTGTTAGATTCACATCATACATTTCATTGTTGTTTGTTTTATTTCAGCGCGAACAATCGAGCAACTCAGAGAAACAAATGAAAGGCTCGTTGAGGAGAAAAGGGAGCTTCAAAATAAAGTTGAATCGTTCAATATTGAAGTCACTGAAAAGGATGGGAAAATCCTTGATCTCGAAGCCATGGTTGTAGCATTGCAGCGTCAGGAGATTGAAGCAGCTTCTGAACCCAAAAGAAGAGAAGGATCGGGGGAAAGAGGTTAATAAAAAGTAATACAGTTGGAGAGGCTAATAAAAAAGCGGAAGATTAATGCCGCTCTGAAATCCGGAGGAGACGCCAAAATGGCTGAATTAAAGAAGAACCGTGTCATACTAAGGGAATGCGATGAACTCTTACTTTGGAAATATGCGGATGAAGAGCTGAAGAAGCAATACATCGACATCGTAATTCCCAAAAAGAAGTGTCCAAAGTATGTATTCTGAACCCTTTTTTTTGTTTTTTCTAGACTTTTTTCACAATTATGTAATGAGAATCTATCTTTATTAATTTAATCTAAACTAAATTTATGTGCAGTGATATTGTATACATATTTTTTTCGGAAGAGGGTGAAAATGGAGTTTCAGTTCAGCTGTCGGCAGTAGACATGCAAGACATACTCAACTATGACGACATGGAGGCTGGCATACTGGACATAATAATAAAGAAGCTGAGAGAAATTCAAGACAGTAAAAGGTGTGCCCCGTCTAGTTCAAAGGACGTGCCATTGATCCAGAAGCAAAAGCCGGCGCCCCAATCACATAAGTGGTCTGCATTCATGATGGCCCACACATTGGTAAGAATTCAAACAAAAAAATCCATATTCATGTGTACACCGATGAAAAATGACAAAAAAAATTACTCATGATATTGTGTTTTATTTTTAGGAAATAGACCATCGTTGAACGTGCCAATGAACCAGACGCAAAAGCCGATGCCCTTCACGACATCCAAACAGATATAATAGACTTCGTCATGGGTTTGGAGGACGACATAGAGTTGCTACTCATCCCACTCTTTAATTCATCCATCAATCACTATACTCTGCTCACATTCAACTTTATCTCCTACGACTGGACACACTACAACTCCTTGAGGTAAACCATGTACGATATGTGCAAGGTGGATGCAGAATTAATGAAGAACACCTTAGTGCCTATCGTCAGAAGAAAAGTTGATATGATGAGGAAGAGATGCCCAGCGAAGATGGAGTATGAGAGCAAAGTGCTGAATTGTTCTCCAAATTGTCCACAACAACGGGCACCCAACTGCCTCTTGTACACGGTATATTATATGAATATGTTGACGACTACTCCCTTCGAAATACCGGAAGGACATGACGATAAAACTCACCAGAAGATGACAATGATGAGGTTGGCATGGGCTAAGGAGTTGCTTTCAAGCAAATATGTAACAGGAACCAAGCAATGACATTATAAAACAACAATATAATTATGATGTAATTGGGCAAGAAACTTCTGTCTTTTATATGCTCTGCTTTTATAATAAAATCATTTTTGAATTACATTTACATTGTCAAAACCACGAAAAATTTGACTTTTATTTACATATGAAAGTCTGAACTACTACATAAAATCCTACAACCAAGAAAAAGTTGAATAAGACGGAGAATTCCATTCTCCGTGTCCTTTGAAGTGAACCAACAGGAAAGAGTCTTGCTAAGGCGGGGGATCGGTAGAGTCCAATGAATCTTCCCCTTCGGATTATATTCTCCGTTTTATTTGGAACGGAGAATGGCATTCTCCGTTTACTTGAAACGGAGAATATCTTTCTCGTTTAAATTAAATCGTTTGAGGATTATATTCATCGTTTATTTCGGAACGGATAATAACATTCTCCGTCTGTCTTGAAACGGAGAATAACATTCCCAGTGGTAAAACACATTAAAATGTTCATTCTCCGTTTTTATTTAAACGGATAATGACGTTCTCCGTGTCTTTTGAAACAGAGAATGTTATTCTCCTTTTTGTTTGAAAAGGAGAATGAAGATGAGCTTGATGAGAATATGACGAGGTTGGTATGGGCTAAGAAGACTACAATGATGAGGTTGGTATGGGCTAAGAATTTGCTTTCAAGAGAATATGTAACACCACCAACCTAGCAATGACATTGTAAAACAATAACGTAATTATGTAATGGGCAAGGAACTTCTGTCTTTTATAATGTCTGCTCTGATCTGTCTTTTATAATAAAATCATTTTTGAGTTATATTTACATTGTGGAAACCACGAAAAGTTTGACTTTTATTTACATATGAAAGTCTGAACTACTACATAAAATCCTACTATCAAGAAAAAAGTTGAATGTGAGCTGCGTGCGAGCATCGCAGAGCAATGGAACTCTTTGAGGCCAAGGAATTCCTTGAGGTAAATCACTTCATCGTGCATCGTCAGAGCAATGGAACTCCCTGAACAAAGGAACTTCCTGCATAGTCAGAGCAGTGGAACTCCACGAACAAAGGAACTCCGTGCATAGTCAGAGCAAATCAAAGTGCGAGCGCTTCGACAGAGTGTGGGTTGGAAATCAACCCAAACCCTGCGGCTCTTCCAGTAACCAACAGGAAAGAGTCTTGCCAAGGTGGGGGATCGGTAGAGTGCATCTCCAGGATGAAGAATGATGCCTTTGCAAGGTGCTCTGCCTCAAGGAATTCATCTTGCTCTTGCTCGAACGATGCACGATAAAGTGATTTGGCTCAAGGAGTCATCCAAAGGTTCCTATGCTCTGACGAAACACGATAAAGTGATTTGCTTCAAGGAATTCCTTTGCCTCAAGGAGTTCCATTCCTCTGACGATGCACAATAAAGTGAATTCAGTTCATCGTGCATCGTCAGAGCAATGGAACGCTTTGAAGCAAAGGAATTTCTTGAGCCAAATCACTTCATCGTGCATCATCAGAGCATAGAAACCGTTGGATGACACCTTGAGGCAAATCACTTCATCGTGCATCGTCCGAGCAAAGGAACTCACTGAGGCAAAAGAATTCCTTGAGGCAGAGCACCGTGCAAAGGCATCCTTCTTCATCCTGGAGATGCACTCTACCGATCCCCCATCTTGGCAAGACTCTTTCCTTGAGGCAAAGGACCTGCAAAGGAATTCACTTCATATAGCATTCTTCCGAGCAATGGAACGCCCAAAGGAAAAGGAATTCCTTGAGGCAAATCACTTCGTCGTGCATCGTCGGACCAATGGAACACGTCGAACAAAGGAACTCCTTGCGGCAAAGGAACACCATGCATAGTCCGAGCGAATTAACGTACGGGCGCTTCGATAGAGCGTGGAACGATAATAAATCCAAACCCAGGCACATCTCAGTCTTCTGAGGGACTTCACCACCGTGTATCGTCGGACCAATGGAACACGTCGAACAAAGGAACTCCTTGTGGCAAAGGAACACCGTGCATAGTCCGAGCGAATCAACGTGCGGGCACTTCGACAGAGCATGGGCTGGCAATAAATCCAAACCCAGGCACATCTCAGTCTTCTGAAGGACTTCACCACCAAAGCTTCTTCGAACGAGGAGATCGACAACCAAGAGAAAAGCGTCTTGCCAAGGCGGGGGATCGGTAGAGTCCATCTCCACAAGAAAAGCTAAGTGAGACGAGAACAAACTCTCCCTACACTACTGCCATTTATAGGCATGGAACAACTCGGACTCATGCGCCAAGTGGCAGCCACTTCGAATTCAATTCAATTAATTTTCATCAATACCAATGCATCTGCCCCTTCTCAAGTAAAGTTAAGTAAGACTAGAACAAACTCTCCCAACTACTGCCATTTATATGCCATTAATACCAATGAATCTGTCCCTTCGAATTCTGCCAACTTTGATGAGGGTTTCAATGAGAGAAACTTTGATACAGTAGGGGGTATCAAAGTTTTGATACCCCCTATGTATGACATGTGGGCTATCTCAAAATTTATGTGTATATATATATATGTTTACACGTTTTACAAAGCAGGAGGGGCCCACATGTCATACATAGGGGGTATCAAAACTTTGATACCCCCTACTGTATCAAAGTTTTTTTCTATGACATGTGGGCCCTCTCAAAATTTATGTGTATATATATGTACACATTTTATAAAGCAGGGATGGCCCACATGTCATACATAGGGGGTATCAAAACTTTGATACCCCCTACTGTATCAAAGTTTTTTCCCTTTTAAATGGGTCCCATACATAACTTACAAAAAAAAGTATAAATAAAACAAAATTTTATTATAGTCAAGATTTGAACCAATGACCTCTTAAATACAAGTCTAGCATTGTAACCACGACACCACAATAGCATTCTCCGTGTTTTATTAAACGGAGAATAGCATTTCCAGTGTTAAAAACACATTAGAATGTTCATTCTCCGTTTTAATTTAAAACGGAGAATGATATTCTTCGTTTCATTCGTAACGGAGAATTATATTCTCCGTTTTGAACTGCACGGAGAATACCGTTCCCAGTATTAAAACGATTGAGGATTCTATTCGCCGTTTAATTTGGAACGGAGAACGACATTTTCCATTTAATTTGAAACGGAGAATAAGATTCCCAGTGTTAGAAACACATTAGAATGTTCATTCTCCGTTTTAATTTGAAATGGAGAATGATATTCTTCGTGTCATTTGAAACGGAGAATGATACTCTTCGTTTTGAACTGCACGGAGAACATATTTTTTTCCATTTTTGATATTCTTCGTTTTGAACTTGGAATTTGTTATTCTCCATTTTTATCTAATTGTCTTCTCAAACTTTTGTATTGGAGAACATATTTTTTATCTAATTGTCTCGTGTGAATGACATCTTGCCACATAAGAAAGACATTCTCTTAAGTCAACGACGTTTCATTTTATTCTATTTGCTCTTTGTCGCTATTTCGCTTACGTACTTTACAATTACGAAAATCGTGACCCAATTTTTTAAAAACTCTACAAATTCTAGGCTTCGGGATAGGCTGACTTTCTGTAGGCTGGCTTGATTTCCCTTGAGAAGGCCTTCCTTTTGTTGCTACCGGATTTGGCTCTTTTAAAGCTTCATGCACTCCATGAACTGCATCAGCTACCATTTGTTCTTCTTCACCAATATCGGTCACCATTTCTTTCAACTCCATCAGAACAGACGACATCAACTCCGTTCCCCTCTCTTGAATTTTGCTTATTTTTTATAATAATATGTAAACAGATTAACTTGTTCATTAATACCACTATACCTTCTGCTCTCAATACTGTCTGGATGGATGAATCTTCTTTCTGAGCCAGGTCCGGAGAGATAACTCTCTTTGCAATCCTTGAGCCAACGAGATTTTATCAAGTTCTTTGGAATATCTCCAATTTGCAATCTCTTCATTGCTGAAAAAATATGCCTACAAGGAATCCCCTTGGTCTCCATCCACAAACATTCACAATTTATGATGTTGTCGGCCGGATCAAATGTAACCTTCCGGTTGACACTGTTTGGCGACATATACTTTTGGACTGTGTAAACTTCTGCCTCTCTTATGATGTGATGATGGAGAACAGTATATGCATCAGAACGTGTGATTTCCTTCCTTATCTCTATAAACACCATTTTAGTGTAAATTGCGGCAAATTTACCTTCTATTACGGCCATGCTAGTTTGATTCACAACTGGTGTTGAGAGTTTATCAGTGACATGCTTACTCATCTGGCCGTAACGTAAGGCCGCCAAACCGTAGTCACAATTTTGAAGGGCCTTCCATAGTGGCAGCTTCTCATTCAAAAACCTTTTCAGAAATGCGTTCATAGATTCACATCTATTTGTTGCAGTAGAACCGCCAAAATAATTTCCACGTAGGAATGTGTCCGCCCATCGCTGCCTCGTTCTGTACAATGCAGTGGTCCACTCATTGTTCTCTACATTATAATCTGTTAGCATCTGCTGCCAACGGTTTTCAAATTCTTCGACTGAATAGTACCTATTTAGAAAACATGGACAGTAACTAAAGTTGTGATATTGTAACAACAACATACTTCAAAGTAAAGTAGCAAGTGTGCGATGTACCTTTTAATCAGAAGACTCGGTTTATTGTGAAAACCCTCTCGGTGTACATGTTTGGCAGCATTGTTTAGGTTATGCCATGAGCACGTTCGATGAACTACGCTGGACATTAAATCCTCAATTGCTTTATTCATGGATCTGCAACCATCCGTGAGAACTGTCACTGGTAATTTGCCATTCATACACTCTAGGAATTTTTCTAGAACCTAAGAATATGTCTCTGCAGTCTCATTATGGATCATTGCAAACCCAAACACACAAGTCATCGCATGATTGTTTGTACCCACTAGAACCACCAACGGCATTTGACTTCTATTTGTTTTATATGTAGAATCGAATGCTAGTAAATCTCCGAATAATTCGTAATCGAATCGACATGCACCGTCAGCCCAAAAGAGATGGGTCAATCTGGAATCTTCGTCTACCTTGTACGCGTAGAAGAAATCTGGGTCACTGCCCTCCTTAGATTGAAGAAATGTAAGTGTTGTCGTAGCATCAACATCGTCTAGTGCTCTACTATCTTGAGCTAGAGCGTTGTATAAATCCTTTCTCGTCCATCCAATCTTATCCCAGCCACCTTTCTTCTGGACAATTAAATTCCATATCTGTCCAGTCTCCATCCCTGATTGCTTCATAAGCTTAATTTCTTCCAACTCTGTGGGTGATATCGTACGATGGGATCTCAAAAAAAACTGTTTCATAATCATTCGCCAGGATATGGTTGTGATGTACATGAAATTTTTTGACGAACCACATCTTTATTTTATCGGTGTACCCAATACAAAAAATTGTTTTACAACCACTTCTGCTTTCACTTCTTGGCTCACAAACCCTGTTAGGAGCTTCCTTATATTTTTGTGTCTGAATCCCGCATTCGAACAACACCAACTACGAACCATCACCATCCCAGATTTGTTTTTCTTTACTTCGTTCTTTCTAATACTGAAACCATATGCTTTTGAATATATCCGGTAGAATGTCTCTGCTTCTTCAATAGAGTTGAACTGTAGACCAACAATATCTTCTTCTAAGAGATATTTTGGATCTTTGTTAATGTTGGCAGACTGCAATATTTTTTTCATCGTCGCTGCATCAAAATCTAATGGAGATTCACCGTCGTCCCTAAGAACAGAATAAAATAAAATAAACATGAGAAATAAATGTAAAAATATAATGCATTTCTTAAACCCATTAGAAAGGGTGATGCGAAATAATATTTCGTTGTTTGCGTTGATGTCGTCGTCGTTTTGATGCATTCTTCCATTGTTTTCTTCATCTTGTTCTTTACTGTCTCCTAAGTTAACATCTTCCAAACTTTGCTCATCATCCAAATCATCTGACAGTCCTCTTAAAAGGAAGCTTTCTTCATCGACTAAATCTTCCACACGACGATCAGTTTCTCCATGTGACGTCGACATTGAAGAAAATAGAGTGTGTTAGAAACCAGTAAAAGAAAAGAAGGACAAGAAACAATACAAGAAGAAAGAGTAATGCTATATTCGTACCTCCAAATTGTCCCTCTAATATATAGCCCTCCCATCTGATGTGGCATGTTAAATAATAGTGTGTGCCATCTGACATGACTGATGACATGGCAAATTTTAATCCAAAAAGTTAACTAACCAATTTTCTCCATAATAATTTAACGTTAATATCAATGTTAATTTAATGTTAATATTAATTTATGTTAATATTAATGTTAATATTAATATTAATATTATTGTTAATGTTAACGATAATATTAATATTAATGTTAATGTTAACATTAACTTTAATGTTAATTTTTATTTTTAGTTTTAATTTTTAAAAAAAATTTGCCACGTCAGCTGCCAGATCAACATATCACGTCAGCTTCCACGTAAGTATGGACAGTTTGAAAGTGCAATTTGGAGGTACAAAAAGCATTATTCAGGAAGAAACAACTTTCAGCAAGGCAACAACACAACCTTTTCGTCTTCCTTGTAACTCCGCCACGTGATCCTCTTTTGATGGCTCATGAAAAATCTTGACTGATTCTAGGAGCAAGCATAATTTTAAGGAAACAACTTCCAACAATACAACTTTCTCGTCTTCTGGGTACATGTATTATTAAATTGTGTAGCTAATAACGCATGAGGAAGCATGCAACAGCATTCTCCACGTGGCCCTCTTATGTAGGATAACGCATACAGCAGCATTTAATGCTACGAAACCCTATTGTCTTGTTATGTGTTGTGTATCCTATGTGGCATGAGGCAGAAGACAATATCTTGCATAGGCGACTGTATTCACAAATGACAATAAGTTTAAAAAGTCATCTCCAATGCAAAAAAGTATTGAGAAGACAATACAAAGTAATATTTTACAACTTCCAAGACAACTTTTACTCTTCTAATGATATGGTATCAGTGTTTATTATTAAATTGTGTAGGATAACGCATGCAGAGCATTTAATGCTACGGGATCTGTTGTGTAAGGAACACAACCTATGAGAGAGAACCCGAAAGAGAGAGAGAGAGAGAGAGAGAGAAAGAGAGAGTGTGGGAGATGGGATAAAGAGGAAGGATCGAGCTCGACTAGATTTTAAACTTAAAATTCAATTTTTGGTTATAATTACTAATAACTAGTTCGCACGTACGAGTTTAGACGAACACTAAACGAGCCCCGAGCAACGTGACATCAGCTAGCTAGGTTTCTAATACCGTGGCATTCCTATTAATTTAAAATTTACAATATTATTGAAAATAATATTAATACTAAAATTTAAAATAGTTTTTGATTTAACATTTACTTCAAACTAGTTAAAGTTAAAGTTGCATTCTTTTTTATTTAAAATGTAATTGGAACTACAATTAATATTAACATTCGCTTATCCCGTAGTTTAAGTCGTATTTCACTGCTTCTTGCTTAAGTCTATGCACCCAAAGAACTTGATTGTTCAAGTCGAACGCGTGCACAACACGTTCCCTCGATGCAAGACTTGACGTAGCCCTTGCTTGTCAAGTCGTTGCACGAATACATTAGAAAAGAGTTTTGTTGGGCTATCGAAGTATAGCAAGCACCGTCCCGTGTCACGTACATTTGTTAAGCAGTGAAAGGGTGTGAAGGCCACTGGCAATGTCAAGCCATCACGGACTATAGTTGGGTTAGACGACGACCCTTTTGCGGTGGGCCGAATCGGTCCCTTGGCCTAGGAATGGATTGGTTGAAGGAGCAATACACAAGAATAGACTGCCATATTGGCAGGATTATTTTTGGTATTCCCGGTGAGGTAGAGTTTTCATTTTCCGGTGAGGCAGAGTTTTCACCATCGACTTGATTCCACGGACGGCACCAGGATCGGAGAGAGTCTACAGGATGGCACCTTCAAAGTTGGAAATCTTGTACAAGATGATTGAAGAACTCAGAACCAAAGGATTCATTCGTGCTAGTGGATCTCCTTGGGAAGCACCGATGCTTCTTGTGAAGAAGAAGGATGGTACGTCAACATTATGTGTTGATTATCGTACATTGATGACTTATTTGATCAGCTCAAGGGAGCGGGTGTATTCTCGAATATTGACTTGCGGTCATGAGGGTACCATCAGATCGGAGTCAGAGAGTAAGTCATCCCGAAAACATCATTCAGATCGAGGTATAGATATTGGGATTTCTTTGTTATGCCATTTGTAGCAACCAGTGTGCCAGCCGTATTCATGGACCCCATGAATCGTATCTTCATGCACTATTTGGATCAGTTTGTGATAGTGTTCATAGACGACATCTTAGTCTATAGCTGTAGTACCCTGTCCCTATATCGTGCCTCGTACTCCGTCCATGGGGTGCACGAGAAAGGAACACTGTCGCTATCGATTCGATCAGGACCGATAGGTCGGGATCGATTGACTCGATCGAACGGGAACGGTTGAATTAAGATCCATTCTCTCGCCTGAAGTAAACTCAAGGTGAGTGGCTAACCCTTCTCTTCTCGACCCCCTTCCTAGGTAAATCGATAATGTTGTTGCGAATGAAAGGATAAATGCAAGGACACAAACACGGGAAATGGATTGAGTTTTCAAAGATAATGTAGGCTATGTCTTAATAACTAAAAGGAAAATATGTCTTCGCACGGTTATGGACAACTTGTCGACAAGGCGGTAGTTTTCTCGAGCAGCAATCCGGGGCCACGGGACCGTTTCGGCCTAGGAGAAAACAAGGTATAGTCGTGCATAAGGTTTCAGCACAGGTTAAGCGGGGACTTGCATCGGAGCAAACTACTTGCGTTGAAAGGACCCCGATTAACAAAGCTATACGTCCAGGATGGCTTGTGATGCCAGTGACGTCGAAGAGGAACGAGGCGAAGGAGGTCAGCCACTCGTCTTAGACTTGCTTCAAGCGAGCAACTGGTTGGCCGCGCTGACGTTGCCTACGCGATCACCTGCAACCCGCTGAATATGGGACTTGGTTCCAGAGAAGCTATTCCATAACGTGGAATGGATCTTAATTTAACCTTTTCCGTTCGATCAACCCGGCCGATTCCGACCTATCAGTCCCAACCGAATCGGTAGCGACATTATTCCTTTCTCGCGCACCCTGTCACGAATCGCACCCGGAGTAAGGGCATGAGTGCGTGACAGCGTCCCAGCCTATACCGCAGAAATAACGTAGAACGCTGTCTAGTTCTACTATCTAACAATAGTTATAATATTAAAACCTGTCGAGAACGGTCAACTCCGAATGGAGGACAAGCTATGACAATATAATATACTCAATAAGCTATGATATTGTTGCGACCGTCCAGTATTAGTATTTATGTATGGTATTTATGGTGCACATCATCTTAATTCAACCGAGTAGTTCAAATGAGAGAATTATGTATGGTGCATATCATTAGGACGGGTTGCGACCGTCCAGTGTTGTGATAAGCTATGATATCAGTAAGTTTGGGATCCTTCGGATATTGGGCTAGCAACCCGTATCGAAGCGATCATAGTCTTACACATAAGGATGCCAAAGATGCATTACGGTGCGAAACACCGTGACCTTCATATAGATAGGGCCGATGGACTGAGATTAGCGCTGGGTGCAGGCGCAGGGCCTGCCACCCTTATACATATGTTTAAGTTTACGGTTGGTTGGTTGAGTGAAATGATATGATTTCTTATGTAAAGTTCTAACCTTGCAGGCTAGGCGAAATGGGACATAGATGAGCACGATCACTATGTTTATGTTAAGATTATGTCTAACTGTATCTGCCGCAGGGACACGGTAGTGGATAAGTTCAGGATATGTTCGGCTCGAGGCGGGGCTCGGCTTGGACGTGCTGAGGCATGGAGTCCTTAGCGTTCAAGAGGAGCTACCGCATTGGCGTTCGGACTTGCGACATGGAGATGTTCAGCCGAAGACTACTTGTTGGCTATAAAGAGGCATAATGTATGGAACAATGCACTCCTTTGTGAGCTAGAGAGATCATGAGCGTTGTAGCCAATTGGCGTGTTAAGTTGGGCTATTCAGATCTATTGTAACCTTCAGTTCATTATCAATAAAAGGAATTCTTGTTATATACTACGTTTTTCTTTCGCTGCTTATGTTATCAATTTGAGCTATAAACACTATTATGAATCTGTTATCTTGCCTTGCACGAGCACAACTCCAGGCTCGTGCGGCATCACGCCCCAGCAAGGACGATGATTCGGGTGAAAACTTGATAATGATGAAGACGGTAACTCGGTCGACAATCGTAAGTATCGAGGTATGATCGAGAAAATTTAACAGTAGCATTAATATTAAATCTACATTGGCTTTTCTGTTAATTTAAAATTTACAATATAATTAAAACTAATATTACGAAAATGTTATTTGCTTCCAAAAAATTTGGGTGATAATATCTTCCATTATGTGGCATATGACATGGTTGCTAACATGACAGCTGACATAGCAAAATTTAACAATAAAATTAAGATTAAAATTAACATTAATAGTAAATAAATAATTTAATATTAAATTAACATTAATTAATATTAACATTAATATTAATATTAACATTAATATTAATATTAATATTAACATTAGCATTAGCATTAACATTAACATTAACATTAATATTAATATTAATATTGACATTAACATTAACATTAACATTAGAAAAATTGGGCAATTAATTTTTGGGGTTTAAATTTGCCATGTCAGCTGTTATGTCATCTGCCATGTCAGATGCCACATAATGGGAGATGACATCACCCAAATATGTTGGAAGCCCAATCGACTAATTGCTAATATTAATACAGTGGCATTATCGTTATTTCCCAATAGATTTGTGCCTTGTTCGGTCACAGTGTCACACCCCTCTACGAGCGGGTTATACCCCCCTAAACGAGGGGTTAAATAGCCTTTTCCAAAGAAGAGAACCCATCCGACTAGAGAGAAACAAAGGGGAGAAGAAGAAGAAGAACAGTCGCAATGGAGAGGAGCAAGAGCAAGATCAACTGCAGCGGATGGGCCGTCATCCCTACCGAGATTCTCTCGATAATACTGGTACTGTCGGGGATGCCGGAGGACGAGGAAATGTGCAACGTGGTACTGCATTGCCGTTTGTGGTGGAAGGCGCTCAACGGTCCCTTAGACTATTGGTCTAACGTCGACTTGGTACAGTGGTGCCGGAGAGCCCAGCAAACCGCTGAGATTAGTTGACCGTAATGAAGCTCGTGGCTCGCAGTGGGGGATATCTAGGGTCCTTCTCCGTGTACAAGCTCGACGAAGCAGCCTTCTATTTTACATGTTTAAGGCCAGTGCAAAATTTTATTTGGTCTTATTCTAATACTTTATTTTTTCTATTACAAAATTTTACGTATACTTTTGTTAATTTCTATTGATGTTTTCCTATTTTTATAATACAGTGGGAAATTTCTAAGGGTGCTGCGCATTCCGAAGTGCGACGTGAGTGATGAAACTTTCGTGAGACACTTGGAGTTTCTTCCGGTGCTTGAAGAACTCGACATTAGCTACTGCCTCTATATCACATCGACTGGAATATTTTCCGTCGGAAAGTATTGCCACCGTCTGGTCAAGCTGAGTAGGAACATGCCCCCTCCAGATTTAATGCTCAGGAATAGATTCGTGCTGGACACAGAAAACGAGACGGAGGGGAAGGCCGTGGCTGATTCGATGTCGCGTCTCGAGCACCTACATATGGGATTCGGCATGTTCAATGGAGACACGCTGCGATCTATCATATGCAACTGCAAGGGTCTTCGCGTGCTCGACATACGTGGGTGCTTCAACGTGCACTTCGACGACGAACTCTGGAAAATTTTTATTCAATACAGACGTTTAAAAAATCCTTTGATGATGTAATCCCAGTCCCAGGGGAACCTGGATACGAGATGTATAATGATTTAGATATCATCAATCATTCCTGGGGTGAATGGTGAAAACATTAGCATGCATGCATGCATGCATGCATTTCCTTATATTTTTTACTAGTCTACATACAAGATATTTTTTATGAGTTTGATTCTCCATTTTGACAAAATTTTACGTTTGTCAATAATTTTTTACATGATTAATTTTTTTATAAATAAAATGGACTGTGATATAATGACGCCTAAGACGGCTCACTTCTGAGATTTCGACATTTTCCAACACAGATTTTACCATTAATACAACATCTCAGTGTAATCATATCCAAGAGATTTCGACATTTTCCAATACAGATTTTACCTTATTCAAAATGAATTCTGGCGGTGCAAATTCCACTCATATTAGTGGTATCAGTGCCATTCACCATAATTAATGGTGATCGATACGAAAATATTGGTTTCTTTTTCACAACCCTTTAAAATCTATTTATACAGCCAAACAACCAAACTAATTCATCTTCACCAGCCTTCAAAACCAATTTATATAGATTCAAAATAAAACTAAACAGCCAAACTATTTAAAATTCACAACCCTACAGAACAGTCTCAAATGTACCATTCTCTGTCCTAAATATACCATTCTCCGTCTTATATGTACCATTCTCCGTCCTACATGTATCATTCTCCGTCCTACCTCCGTCCTAAATGTACCATTCGTCGTCCTAAATGTACCATTCTCCGTCCTATATGTACCATTCTCCGTCCTACATGTATCATTCTCCGTCCTACATATACCATTCTCCGTCCTAAATGTACCATTCACCGTCCTAAATGTACCATTCTCCGTCCTAAATATATCATTCTCCGTGTTAGAGGAACGGAGAATGGCCATTAACAGTCCCAAAAATTGTTCCATACTAAGTTAAAAGCATATAATAGCACCCAAAAAATGTTAACAATAGAAAAATTCTATAGAACCCAAACACCAGACTCGAACCTAGGCCGTCCATGTAAAAGCCAAACAGCACCACCAACTAAGCTTGGAATAAGACATCAATAATGCTAAGTCTACTACCAAATGCTTACAACACTCTTACACCTTCACCCATTGCTGACATGTGGGCCATGGCCCACATGTCAGCAATGGGTGAAGGTTGTAAGAGTGTTGTAAGCATTTGGTTGTAACTGTAGCATTATATCCCCAACTTCCAATAAGGAATAAGAAATTGAATATCCCCAACTTCCAACAAGGAATAAGAAGAGTCGGTTAGGAACGTGTATATATATAAATAGGGGTCCCCATTTATCTGAGTAGGTTGCACATTTAACATGGCTCTAAAAAGATCATCTGGTTGGGAACCATTGCCAGAGTCTTCTTCCAGTCGTCGCCGAGCCTCTCCGCATGGAGCACCCTATGTGCCGCCTCCGGCCCATGACTGGCTGGCAGCGGCTGCGGACTTCCTGACCTCCTGCGGGTTGTCACTGGAGGTCATCGCTCGACCTCTTCATCCGGCGCCCAACTTTGACCTGTTGCCGATCACTCCGGAGGAACGGGATTCTCTGGAGAAGAGGGAAGCATTTCGCCGCCTGTGCCATAGGGCGGGTGTGCGCACCCTGCAGGACTTTGCGGAGATCCTCCGCGAGGCCAGTGAGGGGTAGACCCCTTATTTTTCTATTTTTTTCCTTTTCATTTTTTACAGTTTTTTGTCCTCCTCTTGTATTCTTCGCCGGAGAATGTTTCGGCGACGAAGCTGGAATTTAATAAAATATAATATTTTGTTAACTCAATTTGGTTTCGGCTACAATCAAACTTTTACAACCTTCTTACAACTTACACCTATTTGCTAACTATAGAATTGCTCTTTATATATTTTTTAATTAACAAATCTTGTTACGTCAAATCCATATATCAGCGACGATATCCCCGGCCATCAATGACTTGTTATGTCATAGAATTGATTATGCTGCCAGCGTCAATCTTGCCGTCAAAAATTTAATCAAATATTCGAAAAATAGAAATATTGAGATTAAACTTCACATTCTTAAATATGTTGTCAAAATTTTTTAAATAAACATGTTTCCACCACGTTTTTTCTGCCAAATTTTTCAATAATTTATACGGATCACGTGGATATATACTAGTAATAATAGTAATAAATTTAATTTTGGAAAGTAGTTTTTAAAATTAGGGTCTCAAAATTCTAAAGGTTTATGTAGTGATTTCACATGGATATATACTAGTAATAATAGTAATAAATTTAATTTTGGAAAGTAGTTTTTTAAATTTAATAGTAATAAATTCGATCGTCTTATACTAGTAATAATAGTAATAAATTTAATTTAAGACTCAAAACTATTCTAATTTTTTCCACTTTTCAAGGTCATATAAGACGGTCGAATTTTCCCTCTTCTTCTCTCAAACCCTCTTCTTTCTCCCAAACCCTCTTCTAATCAAAATACCGTCGAAGAAATAACGACCGTCGTCGAAGGAAAAGAATCCACAAAGGGATGCGATACAGGACCGAAGGGCAGAATTTGCAAGGGCGGCGAAAACCAAGATTATGGTCGCTAGGGCAGAGGCCGAAAGGGCAGCGGCGGAAGCAGCGGCGGTGGCAGCGACGATGAAAGCGGAGGCGGCAGTCAAGCCACGTGCAAAAAAGGCTAAAAAACTCATTGCTCGACAAAGATCGGAAAATCTATCTTCGATACAGAGTCGTCGGAAGACTCAACTTATGAAGATCGAAGGCGTACTCAAGCGAAGGCTAAGGTGGCGACGGATACAGAGTCATCAGCGTACTCTGAGGATTTTGAATCCTCATCAGAAGAAGAAAATAAAGAGGAAGAGCAATCATCAAATAAGTCCCAGGCTGGAGATGTGGTAAAAAAATTTAAAGACTCTAAATCTAAGAAGATTTACATTAAATATTTCAAGAAAAAGACTGTTATGCCTGAAAGATCAATTAAGATGGATGATGTCGAAGACGAAGCTTTCCTGGATATATTGAAATTCTATCAATTGGAGAAATTGAACAAATCCTGTCTTGAGAAAATCTCCCAAACAATAGTAAGAGAATTTTACTCAAATCTTCTGGCTGAAATTAAAGAAAAAGAAGATGATCAACAACTGGTATTTCTGAGAGGAAAACTGATTAGGGTAAATGCTGCTGTCATCAACGAATTTTATGGATTTGATCCATTTCCTGAGTTTGATATGAAAGATATTGATAATGTTTCCATAACGGATGCAATTCATGAGATTACAGGTGTTTCAATGGGTGCCAAGACCCCTCAAAATGTATACAAAGATCATTTAAAAATTTTATATAAATTGTTGCATGCCTACGTATCTCAAACACTCAACCCTACTGGACATGAGTTTTCCATACATCCCGAGAGAGTAAAATTTCTTTATTATATGGGGAAGAAAAAAAGGATGGATATAGGTTCCTACATGTTCAGTAGAATGATGCATCTCGTAGGAAAACCAACTGCAAGGACAGCTCTCCCTTTTGGAGGATTTGTATGTTCGATGGCTAATAAACATTCTGTCCCAAGCTTAGCAGGGGATGTTTATATTAAAAATAAAGGCCCCATGAGAAAACTAACCTTCACTCGAATGTTTGGAAAACGGGCAGTAGCTGCAAGCAAACCATCAACATCTGAAAAACTATCAACTTATGGAATCAAAAACACTAAGGATAGGGTTGATGATCTATACAATTTTGTTGCTGCAAACTTTGAGAATGTCTTCAAAGAGATGAAGACAATATCCGACAACCAAAAATTGATTCTGGATAAGATTAACCAGATAGAGGTTGAATTTGCTGACCAAGAATCAGATTTTTCTTCCCTCGTGAAGAAGGTAAATAGGGCTAGCCCAAACTCTTATGTAAAAATACACACTGTGCACATTGACACTTTAATGCTAGCCATCACTTTGATACTTCTATTTATGTTTCTGGATGTCATTTCTACATATACAGTGAGTCCATACTGACTATAATTTTTCTTAATCCGTCCCTCAAGGTGTAGGTGAAGGATATTTTGAGAAAGAAGAAGAAGAAGGAAAAAAAAACAAGAAGAAGAAGATGGAGATGGCTATGAAGATTCATCTTTTGAGTTTTGAATCTTTTATTTCAATTTGGAAGTAATATTTGACTTGTAATATGGTTCTGAATATTTGTTGGTCATGGTGATCAAACTAAATTTTGTGTTTGAAATATTGTAAGACTAAACTTTTCGCTTGTACTAAGTGCATAGTTCGTAATTTGTTTTGAAAACATAATATGGTCTTGAATTTAGAGTAGGTCTGATATTTATTTGGATTATTGTATTGTGAATTATGTAGGTTCTATGTTGAATTACTAACGTGGATTGGACAGATTACTGTAATGTGAATTATGCAGTTTATTGGACTTAGAATGAAGTATACTTAATTTGATTATAATTTTTTGGTTGAAGCGTTTATTTGATTGGCAGTTGGCCTTCATAGATGATATTAATATTTTGGTGTATTCCTTTGATTTGTAGATGCCCATCACAGATTTCATGAGTCCTGGGTGCATTCCTAGGGTTTACAGGTGGCCTCATTACGGATGCATACCTGGGATCACTAAAACTTTATTTGATTGTAATGTGTTTTGCTTTCTGTAAAAAATTATTACATCGATGCCATCAGTATGAATTCGATGCCAGTGCCTGTTTATCCCTTGTTATTGCTGAAGCAAAATTGTAATCCTGCCTGTTCATCCCTTGTTATTGCTGAAGCATAATTGTAATCCTGTCTGTTCATCCTTTGTTATTGCCATCAGTACATCGATGCCATCAGTATGAAGTCGATGCCAGTGTAATGCATAATGTAATGTAAGAAAAAATTTCTTTGATAGTAGGTTAATTATATTCAAACACTCGCAAGAAATTTTGTGCAGCCATACAGTGGAAGCCTGATAAAATGATATTCGGATTTTTTTGAAAATAATTTAATATTAAAGGAATATACTATGGTAAATGATATTAAAAATACTGTAAATATTTGGTGAAAAAAATATGAGATACTTGAACATTTCCAGTCCTAAATGTACCATACTTTGTTAAAAGCACACAGAGTGTCCATTCTCCGTTTTCAAAGAACGGAGAATGGTCATTCTCCATGTTAAAGGAACGGAGAATGGCCATTCTCCTTGAGAATGGTCATTCTCCGTGTTAAAAGCAAAGAGAACGGCCATTCTCCGTCCATTCGCCGTGTTAAAAGCAAAGAGAATGGTCATTCTCCGTCCATTCGCCGTGTTAAAAGCAAAGAGAATGGCCATTCTCCGTGTTAAAAGCAAAGAGAATGGCCATTCTCCGTGTTAAAAGCAAAGAGAATGGCCATTCACCGTCCAAAAAAATATTATCTTCGAAAATATTATCATTAGAAAAGTAAAAAATATTTCGTCCGATCAATACAGATTTTTGTTTAAAATATGTTAGCAGATGATCCGCCCGACCTCAGAAGCAGGTTTCCTCAGTTCACCACCACCACCATGACATGTACCTTTATTAACAAAATATTAAATTATTAGATGAAAAATAAGATTTCTGACAATGGAATGGACAGTAAAATTAGAGCGGCGCCGCAGGTACTTCTTCTTGTTCGAGGAGGTTTCGACGACGTCCGACGCGAATCGGACCGATTCTTCTCGGCGCAGCTGGTACTCCTCGTTGTTCTAGAAGGGCTCGATGACGTTCGACGCGATCCAGACCGATTCTTATTTCCTTCTTCATCTCCGTTTCTCTTTCCACCACAACCACCAACACCACCACCACGACGGCCTGTAACGAAAAAAAATACGAAATATTAAATTGGATGGACGAAAGAGAGAGTAAATATGAGTTAATTTAGGGTGTTTATTAAAAAATTAAAGTGAAGAATGACCGGCTAAAGCAAGTTACCAACAGGACAAAAGTCTAAATCAGCATTAAATGATGTTTCTACACTATTATTCAATCCGAACTATTGGATTAACATCCAACGGTCCAAATTTCAGATGTATCGATACATCCTTTTCCAGGAGATATATGGTAGAACGACCCTATATATAAAAAAAAAAAAAAAAAAAAAAAAAGAAAAAAAAAAAAAAAAAAAAAAAAATATATATATATATATATATATATATATATATCATGGGAAAATTTATCATGGGAAAATTTATGAAATGTCCAAAAAACGACAAAGTTTTATGAAAAACCCACCTCGCAATAATATTTCATCGCGTGCCCAGAATTAGAAAAAAATATATAAAGAGGGTTCCGAATGACCGTTTTGCCCTTCCTTCTAATTTATTAAAAACTCCCACAAAACTACTCTTAAACAAACGTTTCGATACTTCATCTTCTTCCATACGCTGCTCACTTTCGAATCTAGGTTTTCTCCTCAAAAATCTTCAAAAACTCGTAAGAAAATTTCGGAAAGACCGAGACAAACGGCAAAAGTGCTAAAACGGAGGTCCAAATATCATTTTTTTTTTTGCGATTCTAAAATTTTGGAAGGCCGTCTAACGGAGAAGCAGTTAATCTCAGGCTCCTCGAAGATATGCTCATTTTGCGACAAACCGGACCTCGTTTCAACCTTCCAGTCAAAAGTTATGGCCCTCCAAAGTTTTAACTGACCATAAAATGCAGGAGAATGGTCATTCTCCGTGTTAGAACACGAAGAATGTTAATTTTGCATGAGGGTGGTCATTCTCCGTGTTAGTAACACGAAGAATGGCATTCTCCGTCTTAATTTACACGGAGAATGGCCATTCTCTGTGTTAGTAACACGGAGAATGACATTCTCCGTCTTAATTTACACGGAG
Source organism: Iris pallida (assembly GCA_029216955.1). NCBI lineage: Eukaryota > Viridiplantae > Streptophyta > Magnoliopsida > Asparagales > Iridaceae > Iris > Iris pallida. The sequence continues at coordinate 3,490,631 of JANAVB010007599.1, forward strand.
AATGGCCATTCTCCGTGCTAAATTACATGGAGAATAGCCATTCTCCGTCTTAATTATACGAAGAATGGCTATTCTCCGTGTAATTTAGCACGAAAAAATGTCATTCCAGTGTTAAAACGCAGGAGAATGGTCATTCTCCGTGTTAGAAACACGGAGAATACCATTCTCCGTGTTAAATAAAAAGGAGAATGACCATTCTCCGTGTAATTTAGCACGAAAAATGGTCATTCCAGTGTTAAAACGCAGGAGAATAGCCATTCTCCGTGTTAGAAACACGGAGAATGGCATTCTTCGTGTTAAATAAAACGGAGAATGACATTCTCCGTGTTAATTTACACGGAGAATACATTCCCAGTGTTAAAACGTAGGATAAAGACCATGCATTCTCCGTGTAATTTAGTACAGAGAATGGCCATTCTCTTGCTAAATTACACGGAGAATGGCAAATGACACGGAGAATGGCATTCAAATGTTAAAACACAGGAGAATGGCCATTATCCGTGTTAGAAACGCGGAGAATGGCATTCAACACGGTGAATGGCATTCTCCGTGTTAATTTACACGAAGAATGGCATTCTCCTTGTTAAAATGCAGGAGAATGACTATTCTTCGTGTGATATCGACGGATAACAGTTGACATAAACCTAATTTTTTATTTTTTTGTTTTGTGAAAAGAAATTTGACATGAAAAAAGATTCAAGAGTTTTCGTTCTTCTTTCAAAACGATGCTAGCTAACTCTTATGAAAAAGAAGAAGAAAATCTTCTCTCCATAATTGACCTAATTGTCGAAGAAGAAGATGATGATGAGCGATGATCGGAGTTCGACTGAAAAAAATCACGGTAAACTACGAACGATCTTTACGATCTCTGCTGAAGATGAGAGCAATAGAATTCAGATCTCTCGTGAAGAAGAAGAAGAAGAAGACGAGAATCACAATCCAAATCTGAGTTTGTGCGGAGGGATAGTTATGGTATTAGTTTTGTAAATACATAGCAACTAAAGGGAATCTTGGAATACTTAACGTGAAAATATATGATTCTGGGCATTTCATAAAAGCCATCCTGCAGTTGGGTTTTTCATAAAAACCAACCCCGAAATTGGGTTTCTCAGTAATTTCTAGATATATCATTCGGGTAGTTCCATATGGAACCACCCTTTGTTAAATTATTTGGGTTTAAATTGAAAGTGTGAGACTAAAAGGTGTAGGGCCTGTTTGGTTCTGCTTTTAAAAGCAGTTTTAGGAATGTTATAGCTACAGTAATTAGGAAAGAGTGTTTGGTTGTAATATTTCCCCAAAAAAATTCATAAATTTTTTTTTGAAAACCTACGTTTAAACACAGCTTTGGAAAAGTAAGAAAAACCAGCTTTCTGAAATACATCGCTCTCTCTCCCCCTTGGCACAGACTCCCAAAAATTTTACCCATTCCAACTCCCTTCTCCTCTCTCCTCACCCTTTCCAAAAAAAATAACAGCTCTCGCGTCCGACCGATGAGGACGAGGCCGCGAGGGTGGGGCGGCGGTCCTGACACTCCTCGGCGATGGCGTCGGAGGAGGACGAGGCCGCAGGGGAGGACGAGGTCGCGAGGGTGCGGCGGTTCTCGCGCTCCTCGGCGGTGGCGACGAACGAGGACGAGGCCGCGAGGGTGGGGCGGCGGTCCTGGCACTCCTCGGCGGTGGCGTCGGAGGAGGACGAGGCCACGGGGGTGCGGCTGTCCTCGCGCTCCTTGGTTGCCACTGCCGAGGACTCCGACTGCGCCACCATCTTCTCCACCGAACGCCTACGTCAACTCCCTTCCCTCCCTCGAGGACTCCGACTGCGCCACCCTCTTCTTGCCGCCGCCGGCCCCTCCCCGTGCCTCCTCCACCTTCAAAAAAATTTGTTGGACACTGTAATGACCCTCTCCGCCCTAGCGAAACGCCGATTCAAACGGCAAGTGCAACGACTCAAATGAGCCGTCGACCCGAAGAGTTGGCATCGACCTGATGAATAATCGATATAAGGCTTACATTGGCCCGTTAAGATGAGTCCAGACTTAGACTTTCAAAGGCACGCTCAGAGTATCGCTCGGCCGATGCGAACATCGCTAAGGTGGGTGGCTTCGATGAACCCGTCTTTGCTTAGCCTAGACACTTAATAATGCGGACACTATCACGAGAATCGCTAGGCGATAACATCGTACATGTTAATAAATGACTCAACGCACCTAGCTAAGGGATTAATCCCACCTTGCATGCTTGTATAGAATATGGAAAGGAACATGAAAAATATGAGAACTCTAGCACCGCGCTCCACGCTCGTGCTAAGGAACAAGCTTACGTTCAAGTTCCCTATGCGTTCAACAATGAAACAATGAATGGGTTACAACAATGAAACGGGAAGACTATCGACATAGTCGTTCTGAGTAGAGTATAGCAACATTGAAAGGCCACGGGATCGATGGGTCGCCAAGGCGACTCCCGCATAGGGAGTTGCAAAATATATAAATGAATGAATGAATAAGTGAATGAATGAATCGATGAACAAACAGACAAGTGAAAGAAAGAAAAGAAAGAATAAAGATAAGATAAGAAAGAAAGGAATAGTTAGCGACAGATGTGACGGGCACGTGCTGCGGGAATCGCTACCCGCGCTGCACGGATGCCAACCTGGTCGATAACGCAATATGGCTAAGGGTTAGCCTACGACTCGGTGACAGCCGTTAAGTTAAATGACAAAGAAAACGAAATGGTCATGGACAATCCATTAGTATACAGGAGGTGGGAGATATAAGGGATTTCCAGCGGCACAGTCAAAGTGTGAAGGACGTGCCAGTCCGGACGGAAATCAAAAGATGGCTTACGGGCTGCCTGAGTGCGGACTTGGCCACCAGGGGACGTAAGGCCGGGTATTTCAAAAGACTATCAGGGTGTACCAAGCCGCACGCCATGATAGGTGAGGAAATTACCAAGGGGAAGACATGTCCAAATTGGCTTGTGATGCCAACGACCGATGCATATAGATTAAGTGGGCTTTGCTGGAGGCAATCCACGTGCAAGTCCTTGTATTGAAATTAAAGTAGTCTAAGTTAATCTGAACAAAGCACCTTCTGAATAGGCTTGAATATAACACACCATGATAATCGAGAGTACTTCGGCAAAGGAGTTAGAAAATACGCCTACGACGTGCTAGGACCCGAGGCAGGGATACGCCCTTGACATTGAAAAGTTCACATGAATCACGTTAAGTTATTTCCTATGAATTGTTGACTAACTTGGTTTACTTTGGACAGGAAAGGCCGGACGGTAAGTATGGATAAGTCGTGCATGTATTTCCATACAATACATTGAATTCGGCAACACGGGATAGGTTATAAAATATGCATGAAATTGATCCTAAGGCAAGATTGGAAAGACAATGAATGATAGACGGTGCACAAAAGTAAATAGAACGTGTTTGGTAATGATAGCATTGTGGGCGAGCTAGCCTCCCCACCAGTGCATAACAATGTACTGATAATCCCACAGTCTACATGCAGGATGCAGGAGACGTCGTCGGGTACGGAGCTTCCCTCGAATGCGCTAAGGCATGGAGCTATCTCTGGAGCCTTGGAGCGTTGCAAGGAGCTGGAACACCATATACAGGACATAATATATCGAAACATCGCCATAAATTATTCCATGTTGTAAGCCACTTGGCACGCCTTTTATATTTCAGAGAGAGAGAGCTTGAGCGATTTGTAATATCGGCCTAGTGCTGCTTGTAAACTTCTTGAATATCAATAAAGAGTTGAATTCGCTTCTACTTGTGTTCATTTACTTTTTGCTGCAAATGGGGACACTCTGTGCGACTCTGTGGCCTAGCTCAAATCGGCCATTTCTGGACTTAGCCTTGCACGGGCGCAACCTAGGCCCGTGCGGCATTACGCCTTAGCGAGGACGATCGCTCCTGCGGGAGCGGGGCGTGACAGATTGGTATCAGAGCACGGCTTTACGTCCTTGGACTTCATTTCGATTCTTTCAGTTTTGAAAGCTCATTTTGAGACAAAAGAAGTGTACGCTCTCTCTCGTTGTGCCTTGGGATGTTCCATACAATAAGTCTAAAATTTTTAAAAGCTCGTACAAGTACTCGGTCGAACGGGATCGCTAGGCGAAGGCCTTTGTGCCGAACCACGACGTACTTGAGTTGGAAGGAACCGATGCTAAAGAGTTAGCAAAATGCAAGACGTGCTTGAATAACCTTACGCTGACAATAGCAAACGAGTACACGAGACCGAAGTATAGTTCGAACGGGATGGTTATGCACGCAGCCTTTTGGCTAAGTTGTGCCGCGTGTCGCGCACCTCGACTTTTTGGTACAATCGAGTTACGAGCGATATCAAGTACCGCTCGGTCGGGAACGAAGCTACACTTAGAGCGTATATCGATAGGAACGCTATCAAACTAACGCTTAGGTGTGCACGGAAGATTGATTTGGATTTTGAGGAACGGGCGAACGCACGATTGAATATATCGAAAGGGAATCGAATGATCATTTGAGGATTTGTAGAATGACTTGACTCCGAGTGGTGTATGTGATAGCTTCGAAGAAGAAAAAGAACGAGTATCGATGACTAGTCGAATGGTTCAAACCCTGAGTGGTATATAAACGTTATAGAAATTGTTCGAGCGAGACTAAAGGATTTACGAATAGAACGAGTATGTCGGCAAGCGATGATATCGCGCAAGCCTTAGAACGAGTAACGCTTAGTTAGTTTCGACTTCGAGAGTCTCAAACGAGATATCGTTTGGACGAATTAAGAATGCGTAGTATGAATCATAAAACGAATGGAGGTCTTGGTCGAGGAAATATAGGAGATCGTGCATGCGATTTTGAATTTAGTCGAAGGGATTGAAACTTGAGTTGAGGTGAAATACCCACGGACGAGATCGAAGATAGCACGATCGAAAGATAGCGTGCATGAAAAATGTTGGTTTGAAGATACGAGGATGACTAAGGATTTGGAATAGATGTTGCTCAATGAAGAGTTAGCACGAGACAACGTGAATTGAGGAATTAAGTTGCACGACTCGGAATTCGTTGCAAAAGGAAGATCGTCAGGTTATGTGCATCATCGATGGTATTGATGCGTATCAAAGATCGATGTACGATAACTTGGGGGTACTCTAATTCGATGAATGATGACCGTGTTAGAAGTTATTGTTTCGAAGGATGCTATGTTGGGGATTGGATAGAAATGAATATTGGATGGAGAGGAAAGTGACTTGATTGTTCGGTGATAACCACAACGACAACGATCTTGTCTTACGCGAGCGCAACTCCAGCCTCGCACATGCGTCACGTCGGATTTGGGACGATCGTTCCACGTGAGCGTTGGTATGGTGATTCATGTCCAGCGGGAATGGTCGAACTCAAAATATCATGGCATGGCAATTTTGATTGCTTCGACTTGTGGTTTGAAGCGAAGGGGGATTCAAGGATTGTTAGAACTTGCGATTGAAGAATGAAAAAACTTGAGGATTGAGTAGACCCACTCCGCGTATCGAAAATGAGCAAGTCTAGACGCAACGCAAGAGTTACGTCCCGATGAGGACGATTATTTTGCGGGAATATTGACATTGTAATTCATGTCCGCTGTGGATAATCAGACTTGCGTGAGATTGGGGCGCGACATATTGCAAGGCTAGACGACCTTTTGACGACTACGTGAATTGGATAAGTGGATTGTATCAAACATACTTGAAGAGGTAGACTATGATAGTTGTTATTACGGATGCACGATTTGAGTGAGGACAACCCATCGTAGGATGACTTTCCTAAACGATCTCGAACTTGGAGCGGAGAATGTGTGATGAGAATAGGGTGAACGCTGCTTGATGTTTAGAAATTTGAGTGAAACGAACTTGGGTAAAAACTCCGTACAAGCGAACAAATGGTTTGACCATAGGAATTTGGGCGAGCGTCGTGCAACGGCCTTGCACGATGAGCAACGGACTTGACTTGTAACTATGACCTTGTGAGCTGACCTAGCGGATAGACGGACGACCCTATGCCGAGTGATTGAACCTATGCGATGGCATTTACAATATCGTCTGTGTCACGCCCCGATTCCGTAGAATCGATAGTCGTCCCGCGGACATGATGCCGTACAAGCCTAAATTGTGCTCGCACAAGGCATAGTCATAAGGTTATCCGAAACACAACAACAAGAGAATGCGCAGAGTAAATTGAACACACATTATAGAGAAGGAAATTTAAGCTTTATTGATAATGAACATCATTTTACAGACTCGATACAAAGGCGCCGCACGGGCTTTTTACAAACTGACTCCATTACAAAATGAACGTCGACGAGATAGCCATTCCAGACATTCATCCCTTGATTATACAACCAAAATTACAAAACCACCTGGGATGATGGGAAGTCGCTCCATCTGTCTTCTGGCCTTTGACAGCGGAGTCTTCAAAAGAGATTGGATCCAAGCTTCGACCGCACAAACGAAGCTTCAAAACGCACGAGCGTTGCCTCCCTTCACGTAGCACGCTCCTCCCGATCTACCGCACCTGTAGAGAGAGCAAGGATCAGTACAATCAACATGTACTGGCGAGTGGCTAATTAATTTCCAGGCTCTTATTTGGTTCAAGAATTTAGGTAAAATTATACAACTTGCTTTTAGTGGTCTTTCTAGCCATTCTAAATAATTTCAAAAGAAGTATTAAGTTACACCAAGGTTTCCTTCGGCAGAGCGCGCCGTGCGACATAAAACTTACCATCACTTTCCCTGTTAGTTGATAACAATTTATAACAAGTGTTTGATATGGAGGTCACTTGGCATTAAATAGCCATCTTGGACATAGCCTGGTAATACGGGACCCTTGCAACGCAAGTAGCGAGCTCCGATGCAAGTCTCCGTCTTACCGATTGCCTATTACCCAGCTCGGCTATAACCTGTTTCTTCCTAGACCGAGTCGGTCCCGTGGCCCCGGGTTGCCGCCCGAAGAAACCATCGCCCTTGTCGACAAGTTGTCCATGAACATGATAGGTTAACATGGTGTATTTTAGGATACCGTTGGGACTTGTTCTGTAATCAATTCATTTACTTGGTCATTTTGCAGGCCTAAAATAATTCTATCTCTTTTCAACACAACTCATTTCTTTTTCACTTCTAACATACAGGACTTGTATTCTGCAAGCGAATCATTCAATTTTAATATCATTACCCGAGTTCTCATTTTGAAATAGAGGGTCGAGACGAAGGAGGTCAGCCACTCACCTTGAGTTTACTTCGGCGAGAGAACTTGTTGGTCGCACTAGACGTCGCCTACACGATTACCTGAAATTGCACAAGCAACCGATTAGAACACTGCATTATTCAAGGAGTTCGATAGGAAATACGAGTTCGAAATGCAAGCCATGAAAACCATTGAAAACATTCACGAAAACGCATTCAGAAAATAAAGCCAAAACCAACGCAAGCCGCGTGAAAAACAGAGCAACGGGAGGTCTCTCCCGACTCAGCCGCAGAGCCAATCCTCGAGGCACAACCTGCTGAATATGGGACTTGGTTCCGAAGAAGACAATCCATAACGAAGAATGGATCTTAATTCAACCGTTCCCGTTCGATCGACTCGGTCGATCCCGACCTATCGATCCCGACCAAATCGATAGCGACAGTGTTCCTTTCTTGCGTACCCCGTGGACAGAGTACGGGGCACGATGTAGGGGCGGAGCAATACACCATAACCAACTAAGAAAAAGTTCACTACAACAAAAATACCCTTTAATGACGCTTGATAAGGGGATTTAACGACGGCTGATACCTAAGCGTTATTAAAGTTCAAAATACCTTTTTTCTATGACGGTTTGGGCTAATTCTGGACTTTTTATAACGTTTATAAAACAAAACGTCATTAATATTTTAGAGCGGTGGCAAACTTGTAATATTTTTTAAGTTCAATTTTTGGCAAATCCTTCTACAACCCGCGCTTCAACAAAAAATTCTCTCCCCCAATTCTGATCGGTCTTCTCCTTCTCCTCCTTTCTCCTCCCTCCTCTCCCCCAACTCCAAAATCCTAAGGAAAGATCCAAAACCCTAACTCTAGTTCAGCAACACGCTCCTCTCCTCCTCTTCTTCTCCTTCCTTTCCCCCAACTCCAAAACCCTAACCCTAGAGCCCGTTCTCGTCAAAATTAGGGCTACGACGGATGATGGAGGAGGCCGACGCTGACGGCGACGGCTTCGTCAGCCTCGACGAGTTCATCGACCTCAACATCCTCCAGGTGGACCCCACCGCCGCCGTCGAGGACCTCCGCCACGCCTTCTCCATGTTCGACCTCGACCGCAACGGCTCCATCTCCGCCGAGGAGCTCGCCAAGGTGCTGCGGAGCCTCGGCGAGGGGGTGTCGGTCGCGAAGTGCAGGAAGATGATCGACGGCGTCGACAAGGACGGGGACGGCATGGTCAGCTTCGAGGAGTTTAAGGTCATGATGTCCGGATCGGGAGGAGGAGGGATCATGAAGATCGCCGGCAGCGGCGCCGGGGGCGGCGGTAATTTGGTGACCAAACAAATCCAGTCGGTAACTATGACAAGAAATTTTTATATGCTCCACTACGAAAGCAATATAAAGGATAGGATCTCAATCTACAAATGAAACAAAGTCTAGTGACACAAGAAGTCAAAATAAAATTAATTTGTGGTAATTTGGTGGCCAAACTAGCTAGAGGTTACATAAGCAGGCACAGTAGAAGATTACACACCACTGCTCCATAAATATATAGTATATATATCCCAATTTTGTACCATATTTCTTGGATCTGTTCATAAAATCTTGGATAAATTATACAAGCTGAACTTAACAGTGAAAATATAATCACTACTCCAAACAATACAGAGATTCATCCAAAGAAGAGAGTATGAATAAATGAATACTCCAAGATTAAAACTAAAATCAAAGGTCTTTATTAGATGAATGAGAAAAATGTAAGGAAGAAGAGTGAGGAAATGGTCATCGTGACAATGAGACATTTAAAGGGATTTTCTGCAAGTAAGTAGATAAAAAAAGCCCCTAAATGCCAGACTGATTCCTAGTCTGAGCAACAACAGCTTAAAAGCATTTACAGAACTTGGCAATGCCTATTTACAGAAAATTTTATCCATAAAACAAAGGATAAAAAATTGCCTAGATTTTATATAGAAGAATAAATTCATTGTTCCTTTCTCTGCAGTGTTCGATGAATCCGCCATGACCAAACAAGCAAGAAAATGGCAAGAGCCAACCCTACGGAGATCCAAAAAACTATCAACCAAGCAGGCATCAATTTGGGGAACAGACCTGGAGAAACAAAAAATATATCAGTTGATTAAGAAATCGATTGACAGCTCTTTCGATATGTCAGGTATGCAACCTAGGTTGTCTACTCGCGATACCTATCGTGTATCGATTTGCTTGCGTTTGTGTTTCGTGTGATACATTAACTTTTGAGAGTTTAAGTTTATATTTCTAAATCTATATAAGAACATGATTTAGTACATTTTTCTCATAAATTTTTTATTTGTTTCATCTTTACATGTCTAGTTCAAGAATCCAGATTCTTAAGTATACATTACATAAGCAAAAAAAAATGATACTATCTATCAACATATATGCATCGTATTGCAACAATCTATACGTAACGAAATGGTACTGTATCATGTTATGATCATAGTATCGATTATGCAACTCTTCCTAGTATTACATTTGTTTCATACAAAAGCTAGGATGTATCTTATAATTTATCTTCTCAACCAGAAGTTTTCTTGATGGGTCAGTTAAATGAGATGTTTTGTAAGGATCGAGTTTAATGAAAGCAGGATAAATTATACCATTCACGATCCTTGTGCTAAAAGTTGGCAATCCTCTCAAATGTTTGTAAAGGCAAGGTTATGTTTCATAAATGAAGAGCTTTATATGCATATAGATGGTAGCACGACAAGATCTATTCGTCATTTTCTTCCTATGCATAAATGGTTACGGACAAGAAACTTTATAGATTGTGTCCATTTGCATGATCTATTTTTCAGTATTAACCGACTTCTATTACTGTACCACATTTTAGATAGATTTTAGATAGACGATTTGTCATTGTTAGGGATTATCCTAGTCAAAATTTGTTTTTGTACTTTTCCTCTGATGTTGTTATTTCTTGATTATCTAGGTTTGTTGACATTCTGCAAGAAGCTCCATTATTTGGTCATTGACAACCTACAAGCATTCTTGGCAGTGTTTTTCACAGTTTCATATTGGCAAGCATACATTTTTTCTAATTTACTTTCTTTTTCCTACTGAAGGATCCAATGCATTGCATTCTCATTAAGTTAAAATCATGAATATTTTTGGTCATTCTGGTTACATTCTAAAAGGGTGTGGTTAAATGCATCCTATTTTTATTCATTTTATTCCTTTTGTTGACTTTGCTCGTAAAAGAATTTTCAGTTTATATTCTTTCTCTTTACCCCTACATTTTCTTGATTCTTTAAATCAATTAAATAGTTTTGATATTATTAATTTTTTTTTTGGAGAACTTGTTGAAGCAAGGAGTGAGTTTGCTAGTCATCTTATCAAATGTTTTTTTTGGGTATACAATGTACCATTAGGTTTGTTTTTGAAATTCTATTTATATCTTGACATCTTTATTGAGACATGTAAAGTTTGATTATTTTTAACAAATTTAGGTCAAAAAATTACGAAACACCTTACTACTTCAAACTTATAGAAGTTGATTCAGACAATCTATTATAAGTTCCAGCAATTTTCTTAGATCTGTTTGATTATTTTAATTGAAGAAACTAATTCTTTTTTTTTTCGTTCGTGACATATTGTTGTATAAAGTTGGAGATACTTTTCCTATATATAGATATAGATGGGGTAAACCATCTAAACCCTCCACATGTGTAGCAGTTTAGTTTCCTATTCCTCCATAAACACTGATATGTTTAATCATTAATTAATTCCGTTTGGTTTTTGTAAATGAGATGTTTTGTAAGGATCGAGTTTAATGAAAGCAGGATAAATTATACCATTCACATTAAACTGTTTTTGAAATGGCCGGCGGAAGGGTAGAGGTTAGGGGAGGTGGGGGGGGTAGTTTAGGTTTTTTTTTAAATGTCATTAACGGCCATTTCTAACGGTCAACAGACGGTAGGGGGCTTTTCGAGCAAGTCGTATATTGCGGGGGTCTTCATTTGCTAAATTTGACTAAATGGTCTTTCTAGACAAAAGGTGCAAATTTAACGAGTTTTTTTTTTGTAATTTACCCTATAAAAGTTTTATCAGATTTTTTCCACAAATCCTCGATTCATATGGCCATACAGTATGAACAAGTATTCCTCTGTCTACAGGCACTCGAAACACAAAGATGGTATAGAAGTATAGAAGTATCATTTAGTTGTTGAATTATGATAAATTCTTCATGCTGCTATTGTCTTTGGGTTTGGAAAAAAAAATCTGCTGACATTATGTTGTTGCCTTTGCTCGGAAAATCATGAGCTACTAACTTGCTGTCTAGTTAGCCTATTCAGTCTTTTCGTTAAATCTATTTATAAAAAAATATTGAGTACACTCTATCCTTTAAACACAAGGAATTTCATGAATTTCAATATTCAGTATATTTTTGTTTTGGGACATCTCATGCATGTTACTGCAGTTCTTACTATGCAGTTGCTACAGTTGCATTCTAGGTCATTGGACACATTTGCAATCAAAATTTTAGTCCAGGTTGCAGTCCTACTGGTGTTTGGATATATGAAACCAGCACCTGGACTATAGAATGGATGGCTTTTGAAACATACCACCTGGTGATTGGATATATGAAGCCAACATTTTTCATGAGTTAGACTTATGGTTTTATTATTTGTTAATTTGAACTTCTATGTAGCCTCCTTTGGTGGGGTTGAGTTGATTTTTGTCATTTGATTGATTGTTGTTTCTTATTTGTTTGTAGAAACAACTGTTGAGGTCTTGCCCAGACTCTGCCAAATTAAATATGCCAGGATTAACTTTTTTATGTGGATATGCCCCGTGAGTATCAGAATGCCTCGGGACATATTGTCCTGGACTATGCTAAGGCTATTCAGGAGAGTGTTAACATTATGGCAGAAAGAATGGCGTAGAGGCCTCAAAGCACTACGGGCCGATACTATCAGCAAACTCAAGAAGGCACTACCAGAATTGGAGAAAGAGGTTGGATGGAGACTTTTGATTATGTATTCAATTTAGGCTTATTTCTACACCTTAGCATTTTGTTGCACTTTGTTCTCAATTGTGAGGGAACCACTACTGTGTGTTTTACTGTTGTAAATATATATATGTATTTGGATATTCAATGTAATGAAGATGTTGATATGTACTCTATTTTGAGAAATGTAATAAAGATGGTGATATATAATATTAAGTTTTTGGAATGTAATATATACTGTGCAATATAGAGCATTATAAATATGCTAATTTGAATAGTATAAAGTGTTATAAATGTGCTGCATTGAGCCTATACATATTATCTATTCATGACGTTTTAAAATTGTTCTGAATTGTGCACTATATATTAACTATTCATAACGCTTTTATAGAAACTATTCATGACGGTTATTTTATGACGCTTTTAAAAAACATTTATAACACCCGTTTTCATAACGGTTGCTGTAGAAAAAAAAAGCGTCATGGTTCATCATTAATGACGCTTTTTAGCCGTCATTAAAAAGGTTTTTTGTTGTAGTGGTTTCGTCCTCGAAACTTAAAAATAGAACCTACCTCTACGAGAACAATGAAGGAAACTTCTCCTTCATTTCTGACTCAAGCTCCCACGTCGACTCTTCGACCAAATGGTTTCTCCAGAGGACGCGGACTAGAGGAATAGTACGGTTGCGTAGAAGTTTATCCTTGCGCTCCAAGATTTGTACCGGCTCTTCGACATATGATAAGTCCGCCTTCAGGTCCAGCTTACCCAAATCTATCACATGCCCCGGATCGTGCACGTACTTCCGCAATTGCGAGACGTGGAAGATGTTATGTACCTCTGACAATGCAGACGGCAAGGCAATTTGGTAAGCTACCGGGGCGACTCGCTTCAATATTTCGAACGGGCCAACAAATCTTGGGCTCAACTTTCCTTTCGCACCGAACCGGGAAACTCCATGCATAGGCATCACCTTCAAGAATATATGATCGCCTTCCGAGAACTCGAGGGGGCGTCAGTGCGTGTCGGCATAGCTTTTCTGTCGACTTTGTGCTATCTTCAATCTTTCTCGTATCAACTTGACCTTCTGCACAGTCTGCTCCACCAGCTCCGGACCAAGTATCTGTCGTTCCCCGACTTCATCCCAACAAATGGACGATCTACACTTTCGGCCGTACAAAGCTTCATACGGCGCCATTTGGATGCTGGACTGATAGCTGTTGTTGTATGCAAACTCGGCCAGAGGTAGATGGACATCCCAACTTGACTTCAAGTCGATCGCACAGAGTCGTAACATGTCTTCGAGAATTTGGTTCACCCGCTCTGTTTGGTCGTCAGTCTGAGGATGATAAGCTGAGCTGAACTTCAACTTGGTCCCCAGTGCTGAATGAAGACTACTCCAAAAGTGCGCTACGAACCGTCCATCCCGATCAGAGACGATAGAAACTGGGACCCCGTGCAGCCGAACTATTTCATCAAGGTATATCTGAGCAAGGCGGTCGACGCTCCAAGTAACTTTGATGGCGATAAAGTATGCTGACTTGGTTAGCCGATCGACGATGACCCAGACGACGTCGTTTCCCTGCGGCGTCCTCGACAAGCCAACAACGAAGTCCATAGTGATGTGATCCCACTTTCACTCTGGAATGGCGAGGTTCTGCATCTCTCTGCCCGGTCGCTGGTGCTCGACTTTGACTTGCTGACAGGCCATACATTTTGACACAAAGAGCGCTACGTCCCTCTTCATGCCGTGCCACCAAAAGACAACGCGGAGGTCCTTATACATCTTGGTGCTGCCAGGATACAAGGAATATTTTGCATAATGTCACAACCCGCACACGCTATAAGGGCACGTGTACGTGACAACGCCCAGCCCTCACCGTAAAAACGGTGTGGAACGCTGTAGGTTTTTCTACTCTAAACAGTTTATATATATATCAAAAACCTGTCGAGAATATGGTCAACTCCGAACGGAGGACAAGCAATGGATATATATGAGTACTCAATCACAACTCTAAGATAACAAAGTAAAGACTGAAAGATAAAGACAACAAGACGATAATAAAATAATAACCTATCAAGTCCAACACAAGAATATATACAAGTCCAAGTCTGTAATACAATCCATAGTAATAACAGTCTCAAAAGTAGCTGGAGACAAAGTCCAGTACAAAAGACCTAATCTAACTAAGCAAGTGGTAAGGTCTCGTCAGGCGGAGCTAAGCCCTGCTGGACCAAAGTCTCCAAGTCTACGCCCACTACGTCATCCGGACCGTAGTAGGTACAATAATCTTCCTCGTGAGCATCTGTAATATTTGTCAACATATCCTGTCAGGATGGAACGAGTACAATCTACTAACAACAGTTCACAAGATATGACAAAAGCTATAAGACTGTAAATAGAGAGTATATACAAGAAAATCATAGAATGTACATGTGAGTATCATGACAAGGTAAGCTGTAAAACTAGAGCTAGAACAAGGCAAGTAAACTGATCATGGCATGTACAAGAATCAAGAATCATATCTCTAGGTGTGTGAGTACTAGCTACAATATATGGCCGGCTTGGGAACTTGTACAATAGTAACCGGCCTGGCTAATCATACGTGGGGTGTGTGATCAACACTCACAATCAATAGGTGCACAATGGGTGCACAATAGGCTTTGACCACATATCTACACTAATACTCCCCGTTTCCGACTGGTAGGGTGGATCCAAGCAAGACACGTTATGACACGGGATTCTACGAGAAGGGAGCAAGTCTCCTCGAGAATCGGTGTCCATATACTGCACAAGAACTACAAGGGAGCTTGCACAAGATATACCAAGATAACGAGGAATAACATCTCATGTCGGGATCCATGAATACCAATCCGTGTGACCAATGTGTCGAGAACAAGCATATCTACACTAATTACATGAATTATAACAATTATCGTAAATTGGAAAAGTGTCAGAGAATGTACTCGCCTGTAATATGGTATGATATGTCAACTGGAGCAAATGCAGCATCTCGAGGACCTATATAGAACAAGACGTATCAATACTATGTTTAGGAAGTAAAGTCAAATCAATTTAAACCCTATTTAAGTTATTCTAGGTCAAGACACATCAAACTAGACTGTACGAGGTCAACCTAAGTCATATTAGGTCTAGCTAGGTCATACTGGGTCAATACAAGTCAAACGGAATTAATCTAGGTCGATTTGAGTCAACGGTTGACTTACAGTTGACTTTTGGTCAACTGGTCAACTCTGGTCAACCCTAGGTCAATGGTGACTAATAGTTGACTTTCGGTCAACCACACAAGTTTAATGGAATTTGGGACTAAATTGGGTAAAGTGTTGACCCATAGTTGACTTTTTGTCTAAAAAGTCAACCGTGGTCAACCGGGGTCAAGACTAGGTCTAGGTGACTATTTCTAATCATTACCAACCTCTACAACCCATATCCAAGTCCATCTTGGACTTCGAAACTCATATCTTGGCCGTAGGCCAATTTCCTATTTTACCTTTTCTAAGGTAAAATTCTAGCCTAGGTGGAAACCTAGTTAGCCTACCTACGCTTGTTATTTTGACCCGTGCTCCCTAGGGTAGTAAGGTACTAGCCTATACATATATTACCTACCAAGATACCTAAGTAAAGTGGACGTCTAGTCCATGATACGGCCCATTGCTGATATCTTGAATATTTTAAGATACGCAATGGTACGGCGTGATACCGGCGCCCTACGACCCCGATTTCAACTTGGGAGCCTACCCGCAAAATCTAATTCACGTATTCTAGGTCCACGCCAAGTTTCGTCGCGATCCGATACTCGGAGCTCAAATTCCCCTTCTAACTCGATTTTCCCTATTTTTCTATTTCCCACTCCTACTTCTCATTTTCCTTCTACTTCCTATTCTTCTAATTTTTCTCCTTCTAACTCTCCTTCCTATTCTTCTTCTAATTTCTAACTCTTCTTATTCTTTTCCCTCTTTCTATTCTTTCCTTCTCTTTCTCTTCCTAACTTCTAACTTCCTCTAATTTCTCTAACTTCCTAATCCCTTATTCTTCTTACTCTCTTCTTCTTTCTAACTATCAAACTATCTAACCTCTTCTTCTTCTAATCCTTCTTCACATATCTATCTATATATACATATATATATCTACCTATATATATACATATATATCTATCTATATATATATACATATACATATATATCTATGGAGGGGGGATTACCATGGCTGCTGCTGCTGCGGCTGCTGCTGGCTGCTACTGCTGCAGCTGCTGTTCTCTCTTCTTCTTCTCCTCTAACTCCCTCTTCTACTTCTCCTACTCTATATATATATATATATATATATATATATATATATATATATATATATATATATATATATATATATATATATATATATATATATAAAATATATATATATTTTATATATATATATATATATATATATATATATATATATATATTTTATATATATATATATATATATATATATATATATATATATATATATATATATATATATATATATATATATATATATATATATATACTCTTATATCCCTCTATCTATCTCACTTTATATGCATAAACACACACACACAACCTATATATAAAAATACATACACTTACACATTTATCTATATATATATACACACACATTATTTATATATATATATTTTTATTTATATATATATATATATATATATATAATATATATATATATATATATATATATATATATATATATATATATATATTATATATATATATATATTTTATATATATATAAAATATATATATATATATATATATATATAATATATATATATATTTTTTTTTATATATAATATAATATATATATATATATATATATATATATATATATATATATATATATATATATATATATATATATATATATATACACATATCTATATATTATATATATATATACACACACACACAATATATTTATATATATATATACACACACACACAACCACACACTCACTCAAACACACACACACTCTCCCTACCACTCCCACACACAACCACCATCTCTACATACACATGAATACAATTTCTTATATATAAATATATACACATATGTATATATTCCACGCCGTTTTTACGGTGAGGGCTGGGCGTTGTCACGTACACGTGCCCTTATAGCGGGTGCGGGTCGTGACACGTTTTAGTGGTGGCCCACGCAGGTCCTGAAGTCGCGATTAGTGCGATGTCGTGGCGGCACTCGTCTTAGAGTGTTGACTACGAGCCTGTGTTACACATAGGAGGTAGTAGGTTAAGAGTGCTCAATCACAGTAGGATCTTTTCTTGCTTATCTTGCTTACCGTCTTTGATATTGATTTACTGCATTCTAGCTGTCCTCCTTTGATATTGCCTTCATGTGCCATATTGATATCTTCTTTTCAATTTGTCTCCAGGATAGTGATGACTCATTCTCCTGGCGAAGAGCACGGGAGACGGAGAGGTCTGCCACCTCTGGCGGGCAGGCTCCGGTCACTTCCCCCGCAGATGGGACTTCTGTTGGGGCTCTCGGAGGTACTCCTCCAGCTACCTCGATGACAGTCCCTGGGGTTGCGGGTGCTCTTCCCGTAGTGCCGGGAGCTGTCAGGGGCGCTCTTCCTCCTCCTGCGCAGCGGATTCCTCCGCCAGTTGCAGACGTACTTCCACCTCCACCTCCTCTGCCTACAGATATGGGGCAGATGCTTACCTTCTTCCAGTAGATGCTGGAGACTTAGAGAGCCCAGGCCGAGGCTCAGCAGAGGCAGACAGACGCGATACGTCAGGGCATGGAGGATGCCCATCAGTTGGCCCTTGCAGCCGTGGAGCAGAGGGCTCCTCATCCGGGGACGCGGCCGAGGTACGGAGATATCCAGGACTTCAAGAAGCTCGGGCCCCGTGACTTTAGCGGGACCGAGGGTGTGGTCTATGCAGATGATTGGCTCGAGGATATCGAGCGGCAGATGAGGGCCTCCCGCCTGGCAGATGACCTAAAGGTCGAGGCGGTAGGTTTACAGTTGCTAGACATTGCGCGCACCTGGTTCAGAAACGAGCCAGCCCTAGCTGGAGAGGGCCGTACTTGGGCAGAGTTCAAGCTCCTCTTCAAGGAGAAGTTCTTTTCCCCCACGGACAAGATTGACTTGGTGCGGCAGTTTGAGGATCTGCAGCAGGACAGTCTATCTGTGGAGGAGTACGCAGCGGAGTTCGGCAGTCTGAGCCGATACGCAGAGTACATGGTTCGAGACCCAGAGATCAAGGCGAGCCGTTTCAGGGAGGGGCTGACTTGAGATATCAAGATCCTCATTCCCTCCTTCTATGAGACTTATACCCAGATCTACGCGGAGGCCCGCAAGGTTGAGCGGGAGTGGGGCTTGAAGCCTAAGAGAGAGCGTGATCTTTTCTCGGGGGCTTCTAGCAGCGCAGGGGATGCTAAGCGCCCTCAGCTTCAGCATCATTCTTTCCAGCATCACCAGCCGCAGGTGCAGGCCAGAGCACCAGTTCAGCAGCAGGTGCAGCACACTCAGCCGAGACAGGCACAGCATGGGGCTCCTTGTCACTTCTGCGAGAAGCCTGGTCACGTTTGGGAGGTTTGCCGGAAGATGCTAGGAGTGTGTCTCTTTTGCGGCGGAGCAGGCCATCAGTTGAGGGAGTGTCCAGTGAACCCTCGTATTACTGGTACAGCTCAGAGGACACCAGCGAGAGTTCCTGTAATACAGCAGAGGGGTCCCCTTCCGACCCAGCAGCAGCGGTTTGTTCAGCACCACCAGCAGTGGGGTGGTCAGGATAGAGCCTTTGCTCTTGCAGCTGAGGGGATGGAGCCTATTGCAGATGTAGTTGCAGGTTCTATTCTGCTCGATTTTTTTCCAGTTTTAGCCTTGTTTGATTCTGATGCTACGTACAGTTTTGTGTCTGTATCTTTTGCTCTTAGGCACAATATTATTGCTGAGTATCTTGGTAGGACTTGCAAGATTATGACTGGGAATGGCATCATCCTAGTTAATAATGTTTGCAAGGGGCGGAGAGTTTCTTTGAGAGGCCAGGAGCTGAGTGCGTGTTTGCTCGCAATGCCACTTCCGAGTTACGATGTGGTACTCGGTATGGATTGGTTGAGCACGCACTACGCTAGCATCGACTGCAGAGGGGGCAGGATTATGTTTAGGCCGCCGGAAGAGCCGGAGTATGAGTTCACCAGGGGTACAGTGGAGCAGGGAGATGGATTCTGTGGAGCGTTGTTGGCAGGGCCGGTGTTGCCACATCCACTCATTGCTGAGTTCTTAGATATCTTTCCCGAGGAGCTGCCCGGGATGCCGTCAGATCGTGATGTTGAGTTTTCTATAGACCTAGTGCCGGGCGCTGAGCCTATCTCCCAGCACGTCTATAGAATCAACAATAGCGAGTTGGCAGAGCTGAAGAAGCAGGTCGACGAGCTGGAGGATAAGGGCTTTATTTGATCTAGCTCTTCACCTTGGGGCACGCCAGTTCTTTTTGTCCCCAAAAAGGATGGTACGGTACGTCTGTGTATTGATTACAGGGCGCTCAACAACCTTACCATCATGAACAAGTATCCTTTGCCTAGGATTGATGACTTGTTCGACCAGTTGAGCGGGACGAGAGTGTTCTCGAAGATCGACTTACGCACCGGGTACCATCAGCTGAAGGTGAAGCGAGATGACATTCCGAAGACTGCCTTTCGGACTCGCTATGGCTAGTATGAGTATACCGTTATGCCGTTTGGGTTGACCAACGCCCCGGCGGTATTCATGAACTTGATGAATAAGGTATTTCACCAGTACCTTGACAAGTTCGTGGTGGTCTTCATTGATGACATTCTCATATATTCAAAGACACCAGAGGAGCACGAGGAGCACCTGAGGATTGTGTTGGACACTCTCAGGAGGGAGCAGCTGTATGGGAAGCTGTCCAAGTACGAGTTCTTCTTGGATCGCGTGGAGTTTCTAGGCCATGTTGTCTCTGGCGAGGGGATTTCAGTGGATCCGAAGAAGATTCTGTAGTGGAGTCCTGGTCTATGCCGAGCTCAGTAGCAGAGGTTCGAAGTTTTCTGGGTCTGGCAAGTTACTACCGGAGGTTCGTGCAGGACTTTTCCAGGATTGCCCAGCCGATGACCCGCCTTACCAGGAAGGACGAGGAGTTTGTTTGGTCCGATGAGTGCCAGGCCGCCTTCGAGGAGCTGAAGGCGAGGTTGACTACAGCTCCTATCTTGATGCTGCCATCTGGATCTGGTGGTTATACGATCTACAGTGATGCTTCAGGATGGGGTTTGGGTTGTGTGCTTCAGCAGCACGGGAAGGTAATTGCCTATGCATCTAGGCAGTTGCGTCCTCATGAGAGGAATTATCCTACCCACGATCTAGAGCTGGCAGCGGTCATCTTTGCTTTGAAGCTGTAGAAACACTATCTGTACGGAGAGCGTGTAGAGATCTATACTGACCACAAGAGCTTGAAGTACGTGTTTATCCAGAAGGAGCTGAATATGAGGCAGAGGCGATGGTTAGAGCTGATGAAGGATTTTGATATATCCTTACAGTACCATCCAGGGAAGGCCAACGTGGTCGCGGATGCTTTGAGCAGGTATTCCATGGCCATGTGTTTGACGATAGATCGTCACCTTCTGGCAGATCTGGAGAGCTTGGGCATAGAGGTGATAGTTCCTGGTTTCAAGGTGCAGATGTGGGGTCTACAGGTGCAGTCGGAGCTGATGGAGAGAGTCAGGGCAGCTCAGTTTGAGGATGAGGCTCTGAGGGTCATCAGGGAGCAGGTCCAGACAGGACTGTTGGATGAGTTCTCTATAGCAGGGGATGGGTCGTTGAGGCATGGTACCAGATTGTGCGTACCGAGCGGAGGACTTCGGGAGGAGGTTCTTCAGGAGGCGCACCGTTCTCAGTACTCTATACATCCAGGAGCCAACAAAATGTATAGAGACTTGAGACAGCATGTTTGGTGGTATGGCATGAAACGTGAGGTGGCTGAGTTCGTTTCGAGATGCTTGGTGTGCCAGCAGGTGAAGGCCGGGAGGCAGAGGACCCGGTGGATTGCTCCAGCCACTACCCATTCCTGAGTGGAAGTAGGAGCATATCACTATGGACTTTGTATCTGGGCTTCCGCGCTCTCCAGGAGGGAAGGATACGATTTGGGTTATTGTTGATCGATTGACCAAATCGGCCCACTTTTTGCCTTTCAAAGTGGGTTTGTCGACGGAGAGGTTGGCCGAGATATACGTACGGCAGATAGTCCGATTACACGGGGTTCCTATGAGTATAGTCTCAGATCGGGACAGCCAATTCACTTCCCACTTCTGGCAGAGTTTACAGCTTAGCTTGGGCACATCGCTCAAGTTCAGTACCGCATACCACCCCCAGACAGACGGGCAGTCGAAGAGGACGATTCAGACCCTCTAGGATATGCTGCGTACCTGTGTCTTGGACTTCGGGGGATCTTGGGAGGACCACCTTCACTTGGTAGAGTTTGCTTACAACAACAGCTACCAAGCCAGTATAGAGATGTCACCTTTCGAGGCTCTATACGGACGGAGGTGCCGTGCTCCCTTGTCATGGGATGATGTCGGCGAGAGGGTTTTGCTTGGCCCTGAGATGGTAGTGGATGCTGCAGAGAAGGTCAGGGTTATCAGAGATCGACTTCGGGTGGCGCAGGATAGGCAGCGGTATTGGGCCGATAGCCACCGGAGGCCGTTGGAGTTTGAGGTATAGTCTAGACTTTCTCTAGTATTGAGTCTGATTGTGATTGTTTTAGATTAAGCTCTAAGTCTTGTGTTTTGTTCTAGGTGGATGATCTTGTTTTTCTGCGAATTTCTCCGACGCGTGGCACGATTCGTTTTGGTGGCGGCGGAAAGCTTAGTCCACGATACATCGGACCATTCCGTATCTTGGGCAGGGTCGGTGCAGTGGCTTACCGACTAGAGTTACCGCCCGCACTAGAGGGAGTGCACTGCGTGTTCCATGTGTCGCAGCTGAGACGGTACGTGGCAGATCCCAGTCATGTCTTGGACCACTCAGAGATCGTAGTGGGACCGACACTCAGCTATCCAGAGAAGCCGGTTGAGATCTTGGACCGAAGAGAGAAGGTGCTCCGGAACCAGGTCATTCTCTTGGTTCGCGTTGCATGGAGACACCACTCTCCAGGTGAGTCAACCTGGGAGAGGGAGGACGACATGCGGGAGCGATTTCCATATCTCTTCGAGCCTTGAGGTAAAATTCTATCTTTTTCTTTCCTTGTTCTATTCATGATTGTTGTTTTAGTTCTCATTCAATTTCGAGGACGAAATTTTTTTAAGGAGGGTAGATTTGTCACCCCCCAGTTTTCAAATTAGGGGTATTTTTTTCATTTTTCAAATTTTATAATTTTTAGGAATTTTTATTTATTTTATGTGATTTTTTGGGATTTATTTGGTTTGGTTTGAATTTTACCCAATTCGGACTTAAGTTGGAGACCCGGGTAGCCTGGACACTAGTGGGACCCACATACTAGCTGGGCTTAGCCCGCATACCATCCTAATTAGGCTAGAAACCATAAACCCAATTTTCTATGGCTTAATTTGTCATTTTAGAGCTTAATTGGTAAATTAGAAACAAACCGAACCAAACCGAAACAAACCAAACCTAAACCAAGTCTAATGGGTTGAGGGTTATTGGATCCTACCCAAACCCAATAACCGTTCCACCATGGCCGGGCATGAGTAGAGCCCCCCCTCTTTCTTCTCCATTAAGAAATCTCTCTCTCTCTCTCTTTCAAAAATCTCTTTTTCTTTCCAAGCTCTCCCTCTCTCTCCAAGAACCTTTAGGTATGCTTTTAATCCCTAATAAATTACTCTTTACCATTTAATGTCTTCACAATAATTGGAGAGGATGAGATTCTCTACACTTTGCCCACAAATTTTGTAGGATTCCCTAGAATCTAGGTTAAGAAATTGTTTGGGGTTTTAATATATATAGTGGTATATATATACGTATGTACAAAATTTGTGTATATATAGTGGTACATACGTATATATATATACCACTATATATATTAAAACCCCAAATAATTCCTTAACCTAGATTCTAGGGAATCCTACAAAATTTGTGGGCAAAGTGTAGAGAATCTCATCCTCTCCAATTATTGTGAAGACATTAAATGGTAAAGAGGAATTTATTAGGGATTAAAAGCATACCTAAAGGTTCTTGGAGAGAGAGAGAGAGAGCTTGGAAAGAAAAAGAGATTTTTGAAAGAGAGAGAGAGAGATTTCTTAATGGAGAAGAAAGAGGGGGGGCTCTACTCATGGCCGGCCATGGTGGGAGGGTTATTGGGTTTGGGTAGGATCCAATAACCCTCCACCCATTAGACTTGGTTTAGGTTTGGTTTGTTTCGGTTTGGTTCGGTTTGTTTCTAATTAACCAATTAAGCTCTAAAATGACAAATTAAGCCATGGAAAATTGGGTTTATAGTTTCTAGCCTAATTAGGATGGTATGTGGGCTAAGCCCAGCTAGTATGTGGGTCCCACTAGTGTCCAGGCTATCCGGGTCTCCAACTTAAGTCCGAATTGGGTAAAATTCAAACCAAACCAAATAAATCCCAAAAAATACATAAAATAAATAAAAATTCCTAAAAATTATAAAATTTAAAAAATGACAAAAATACTCCTAATTTGAAAACTGGGGGTGACACATAATGCGCCTCCGACATTATCTCCTTTCTAAGTTCTGTATCGTCCGGTACGCATAGCCGTCCCTTCACGCGCAACACTCCCAACTCGTCCTCTGTAAAGTCGGACGCTTTCCCTGTCGATCTCAGCTTCCGCATCTTCTCCAGGTAGGGGTCGTCCTTCTGTGCAGACTTGATCCTCTCCAGTAGGCTCGGTTTCACCCGCAGTTGCGCTAGTTTCACGTCTCTGAAACGAACTCGGAGTTCAATGCCCATTCCTTCCAATTCACGCAGCAGTTGATCGTTGATGCATAACGAAGCTAAGTACTTCCGGCTCAGCGCATCCGCTACCACATTTTCCTTGCCCGACGTGTAGTCGATTGATAAGTCATAGTCTTTGATTAGTTCGAGACATCGCCTCTGCCGCAAATTCAGTTCTTTCTGGGTGAAGAGATACTTGAGGCTTTTGTGGTCCGTATAAATCCTGCACGCCACACCATAGAGATAGTGACGCCACAGCTTCAACGTGAACACAATTGCCGCTAGTTCTAGGTCGTGTGTGGGGAAGTTCTTCTCGTGCGGCTTCAACTGCCGGGAAGCAAAAGATATCACCTTATCCCGCTGCATGAGCACACACCCCAAGCCCTGGCCAGAAGCATCGCTGAAAATTTGAAATCCCTCCGTCCCGTCAAGAAGAGCTAGTATCGGGACCGAAACGATCCGTTGTTTGAGCTCCTGGAAGGAAGCTTCACAGTCGTCTGACCACTTGAATGCGACTCCTTTCTGGGTGAGGCGAGTCAACGGTGATGCGATCTTCGCGAAGTCCTTCACGAAGCGTCGGTAGTATCCCGCCAAGCCTAGAAAGCTTCGAATTTCGCTAACTGATGCGGGCCGTTTCCAATCAGCAACTGCCTCGACTTTTTTCGGATCGACTGCGATGCCCGCGGCGGAGATGATGTGCCCAAGGAATGAGACGTTGTTCAGCCAGAACTCGCACTTGCTCATCTTCGCGTACAACTGATTCTCTCGAAGGGTTTGGAGTACCGTCCGCAGATGCTCTGCATGTTGTGCTCGATCCTTCGAGTAGACGAGGATGTCGTCGATGAAGACTACTACGAACTTGTCAACGAACGGACGGAACACCCGATTCATTAGATCCATGAAGATGACAGGGGCGTTTGTCAGACCGAACGGCATTACCAAGAACTCGTAGTGGCCGTAATGAGTGCGAAAGGCAGACTTCGGCACGTCATCTGGCTTGACTTTGAGTTGGTGGTAACCCGATCGTAGATCAATCTTCGAAAACACCGTTGTACCTTGGAGCTGGTCGAACAAGTCGTCGATACGAGGCAGGGGGTATTTGTTTCGGACGGTGGCTTTATTCAATTCCCGATAGTCGATGCAGAGTCGTATCGATCCATCCTTCTTCTTCACGAACAGCACGGACGTACCCCACGGCGAGACACTCGGACGGATAAACCCTCTGTCGAGCAATTCCTGAAGTTGTGCCTTCAATTCTTTCAATTCTGCAGGGGCCATTCTGTACGGAGCCTTCGAGATCGGCCGAGTGTCGGGGAATGTGTCGATGGTGAACTCTATTTCTCGATCGGGCGGCATGCCGGGTAGCTCGTCCGGGAACACGTCTAGGAATTCTGCCACAACGTCGGTCTGACCCGTATTTGTACCATCCTGTCGCATGTCTCGAACGGAAGCTAGGTAGCCTTCGCACCTGGAATGCAGCATCCGTCGAACAGATATTGCGGAGATCACCATACAGGTCGGCGACGCCTCACCACACGAGTAGCAGAATTCAGGCACTCCAGGCATGCGGAATGTGACCTTCTTTTCAGCGCAGTCTATGGTTGCGTTGCACGGCCCGAGCCAATCTATTCCCAGAATGATGTCAAAGTCCTTCATATCTAGAACTATCACATCCAGACCGATCTTTTGACCGCCGATACAGATAATCCCGCCGGTGTAAGCTAAGTTTATGAGAATTGGTGTGCCTGAAGGTGTGATTACGCTAAGGTCGAGATCTAATGATATTACAGAAAATTTGTGCTCGGTGGCAAAGTCCGCCGATATAAAACTATGTGAAGCGCCTGAATCAAATAGTACACGAGCAGGCACATTATTGAAATTTAGTATACCTGTCACGACCATATCTGATGCATGCACTTCATCCCGAGTCATGGCGTAGACGCGGCCCTGGGCATTGGGGCAACGGTCTTGGCCATTTTGCGGTGCGGGTTGATGGGCTCGAGGCGCTAGAACTTGATTCCCTGGACGATGCTGTTGGGACGCCATTGGACGGTGCTGTTGGAGCGCCGTTGGGTTCGGCCTTCGGGTTGGACAATCAGCACGAAAGTGGCCCCTCTTGCCACAGTTCCAGCATCCATCCTCTGGTATCGGATAGCCGTCGATCGTGTGACCGACACGGTGACATCGATTGCAGTACCGTAGATTACGCCCTTGATATCCGCCTTGGGTCCGTTGTTCGGACGCTTGGTCACGTTGTTTCCTTCCGTATGGCTAGGGCGTTTGTGATTGTAGGTATGCACAGCGCCGGCAGCACCTGGAGGGTATTGGCTTTCAAGGCGGAGGGCGTGGTTGAGAGACTCCCCCATCGTTTGGTATTTTGGAACAGACACATGGGCATAAATAGATGGCCGTAGGCCCACTTCGAACCGTCGAGCAAGACTTGCCAGGGAGGGTAGGAATTCTCCAGCAAACTTGGCTAACTTGTTGAACTCTGCTGCGTACTGTCGTACCGTCATATTCCTTTGCCTTAGCTGCATAAATTCATTCTCCTTCTCTTGTCGAATGGCTTTGGGAAGGTACTCGATCTCGAACGCCTCTCGAAAGGTGGCCCAAGATATTGCCGTTGTCTTATTGTCGCGTCTGATTGCTCGCTTTTGCACGGCCCACCAGTCGTACGCGTTCAATCGGAGTAGAAGTTGAGCGCATGCGACTTTCTTGGACTCATCGACACCCAGAAGCTCGAACCGGTCTTCTAACTCCTCTAGCCAATCGATCGCCAATAAAGGGTCTTCAGTACCGCAAAAGAAAGTATGAAAGCTCTTTGTGAATTTTGATACGTCGAAGTTGAAGCTTCTCGGTGCCGTAGGCATAAGCTCAGGTACCTCCGGTTCGACTTCACTTTGTCTGGCCGCAGGCTCGATCACGGCAGGAGTTGTCGTGGAGTTGTTGTTGTTGGCCACCACTGTCTGTACAATCTGCTGAAGAGTATCAAGCTGCTTCTGCTGTAACTTGAATTGTGCATCGAATCGGGCCTCGAAATGGGTCTGGCGTGCCTCTACCTCCCGTCGATGTGCCTCAGTCTCCCGTCGATGTTGCTCATTCAGGCGTTGATTCTCCTGAGCTTGTTGTTGTTGCGCTTCCAGCATGCGCAACATCCGTTCCATGGCATCGTTAGAGGGTCCGGGCCTCGAGCTACTCGAGCCGCTCGAAGCACTTTCTTTGTTCGCCACATTCACCGCCGCACCTTCTGGGATTTTGAAGGTAAAAATACATTAGTAACAAAACTTATTACGGACTCCCTTGTATGGAACGACATATCTCATCGACACGAGACCAACGATTTGAGACTGGAAACTCGACACTAGAGGCCAAGGACGTAAAGCCGTGCTTTGATACCATTATGTCACGCTCCGATTCCGTAGAATCAATAGTCGTCCCCCGGGCGTGATGTCGTACAAGCCTAAATTGTGCTCGCACAAGGCATAGTCATAAGGTTATCTGAAACACAACAATAAGAGAATGCACAGAGTAAATTGAACACACATTATAGAGAAGGAAATTTAAGCTTTATTGATAATGAACATCATTTTACAGACTCGATACAAAGGCGCCGCGCAGGCTTTTTACAAACTGACTCCATTACAAAATGAACGTCGACGAGATAGCCATTCCATACATTCATCCCTTGATTATACAACCAAAATTACAAAACCACCTGGGATGACGGGAAGTCGCTCCATCTGTCTTCTGGCCTTCGACAGCGGAGTCTTCAAAAGAGATTGGATCCAAGCTTCGACCGCACAGACGAAGCTTCAAAATGCACGAGCGTTGCCTCCCTTTACGTAGCACGCTCCTCCCGATCTACTACACATGTAGAGAGAGCGAGGATCAGTACAATCAACATGTACTGGCGAGTGGCTAATTAATTTTCAGGCTCTCATTTGGTTCAAGAATTTAGGTAAAATTATACAACTTGCTTTTAGTGGTCTTTCTAGTCATTCTAGATAATTTCATAAGAAGTATTAAGTTACACCAAGGTTTCCTCTGGCAGAGCGCGCCGTGCGACATAAAACTTACCATCACTTTCCCTGTTAGTTGATAAGAATTTATATCAAGTGTTTGATATGGAGGTCACTTGGCATTAAATAGCCATCTTGGACATAGCCTGGTAATACGGGACCCTTGCAACGCAAGTAGCGAGCTCCGATGCAAGTCCCCGTCTTACCGATTGCCTATTACCCAGCTCGGCTATAGCCTGTTTCTTCCTAGGCCGAGTCGGTCCCGTGGCCCCGGGTTGCCGCTCGAAGAAACCATCGCCTTTGTCGACAAGTTGTCCATGACCATGATAGGTTAACATGGTGTATTTTAGGATACTGTTGGGACTTGTTATGTAATCAATTCATTTACTTGGTCGTTTTGCAGGCCTAAAATAATTCTATCTCTTTTCAACACAACTCATTTCTTTTTCACTTCTAACATACAGGACTTGTATTCTGCAAGCGAATCATTCAATTTTAATATCATTATCCGAGTTCTCATTTTAAAATAGAGGGTCGAGACGAAGGAGGACAGCCACTCACCTTGAGTTTACTTCGGCGAGAGAACTTGTTGGTCGCGCTAGACGTCGCCTACGCGATTACCTGAAATCGCACAAGCAACCGATTAGAATACTGCATTATTCAAGGAGTTCGATAGGAAATGCGAGTTCGAAATGCAAGCCATGAAAACCATCGAAAATATTCACGAAAACGCATTCAGAAAACAAAGCCAAAACCAACGCAAGCGGCGTGAAAAACAGAGCAACGGGAGGTCTCTCCCGACTCAGCCGCAGAGCCAATTCTCGAGGCGCAACCCGCTGAATATGGGACTTGGTTCTGAAGAAGACATTCCATAACGAGGAATGGATCTTAATTCAACCGTTCCTGTTCGATCGACTCGGTCGATCCCGACCTATCGGTCCCGACCGAATCGATAGCGACAGTATTCCTTTCTTGCGTACCCCGTGGACAGAGTATGGGGCACGATGTAGGGGCGGGGCACTACAGTCTGGACGGACGATAGACTTGGGGCAACAAGACTTAGAGTAGGACGGGGAACTGGGAGTGTGCGTGAACGACGGCGAGATTGGCCCCAAACGAAGGAAAAGATAGGAATGGATGATGCGCAAGTAAAGTTGGGATAACGAATTGAATCATTAATTGGAAGACGTACTCGATGATAGTACGATACTTAGTCTCGAATCGGACGGTAAGTATGGGCAAGTCGTGCATGTATTTCCATGCAACACATTGAATTTGGCAACACGGGATAGGTTATGAAATATGCATGAAACTGATCCTAAGGCAAGATTGGAAAGACAATGAATAATAGACGGTGCACAAAAGTAAATAGAACGTGTTTGGTAATGATAGCATTGTGGGCGAGCTAGCCTCCCCACCAGTGCATAACAATGTACTGATAACCCCACAGTCTGCTTGCAGGATGCAGGAGACGTCGTCGGGTGCGGAGCTTCCCTCGAACGCGCTAAGGCGCGGAGCTATCTCTGGAGCCTTGGAGCGTTGCAAGGAGCTGGAGCACCATATACAGAACATAATGTATCAGAACATCGCCATAAATCATTCCATGTTGTAAGCCACTTGGCACGCCTTTTATATTTCAGAGAGAGAGAGCTTGAGCGATTTATAATATCGGCCTAGCGCCGCTTGTAAACTTCTTGAATATCAATAAAGAGTTGAATTCGCTTCTACTTGTGTTCATTTACTTTTCGCTGCAAATGGGGATACTCTGTGCGACTCTGTGGCCTAGCTCAAATCGGTCGTTTCTGGACTTAGCCTTGCACGGGCGCAACCTAGGCCCCTGCGGCATCACGCCTTAGCGAGGACGATCGCTCCTGCGGGAGTGGGGCGTGACAAACACAGGGATACAAAATGGACACAGGAACATAGTTAAAAAAATAGTTTCTAAAAATATTTTACCAAACAGAATCTTCAAAATTTATTTTTAAAAATTATTTTCCAGATGAAAGTAACCAAACGCAAAATTAGAATTTCTATACTCAGGAAACAGCTTTATAACTTACTCTCAGAAAACTGTTTTTAGAATAAAATTTCAGAAAGACTATCCAAATGGACCCGTAAGCTCCACTAACTTTTAATCTTATCTATCCAATTCAAATCAAAGTGAGGCATATATATATATATATATATATATATATATATATATATATATATATATATATATATTTATATATATATATATATATATATATATATATATATATATATATATATATATATATATATATATTAGAAAATATAATAAAATTTTTGAAAGTGTCTCTCAATACATTCCTACTTGTGTGACAACTAACATGACATCTAACGTGACAACTAACATAACAAAATTAAAAATTAATATTAACATTAAAAATTAATATTAATATTAAAAAATTATATGATAAATATTTTGGGTTAAAATTTATCATTTCAGCTGCCATATCAGATGTCACATAATGAGAGATGCCATCACCTAATTTTTTTGAATAAAAAATAGTATAATTGAAATACTAGAATAATGGTATTCAATATGTCACGTCAGCTGCCACACAAAAAGGATAATTTGGACGTACACATCACATAATGAGAGATGCCACCACCCAATTTTTTTGGATGATAAATAATATAATTGAAATATTAGAATAATGGTATTCAACATGTCATGTCAGCTGCCACACAAAAAGAATAATTTAGACGTACACATCAGGGATATTAAAATTAGACTGAACCGACGGTTCAACCGGGTCCAACCGGGATGGTGAATATTTTTTGTTCGGTTCAAATTGAACCGTTATTTTTTAAGAACTGACAAATTTTATAAAGAAAAAAAAGGGTCCAACCATTAAAATTGTGTGAACCAGTAGGTTCGAACTGAACCGATTCAACTGATATTAATTCATATTAACCCATTGCAGCTGCATGCATTTATGGTCAATTAGAAA
>JANAVB010007599.1:3526758-3553295 GCA_029216955.1 Iris pallida
CAACTCTTTCTCTCTCCTCATTCACTCTTCTTCTTCCTCACCATTACTCTCCACCTACACCCAAGAGCCCTAGGCAAGTACAATTTTGCTTCATGATGGATCTGAAGTTTTATTGTTCCATTCTCTTCTTTACATGATTATAAGTCTCTTTAGAACTTGGAGCAAATAACCAAAAAGCGACAAAAAACGAAAAATAATTGATAAAAACGACAAAAAAGGACAAAATCGGTTAAAATGACAAAAAATAACCAAAAAGCGACAAAAATGACCAAAAAATCGGTAAAAACGACAAAAAAGACAAAAATGACAAAAAACGACATAAAATCAGTAAAAATGACCAAAAAGCGACAAAAACGACTAAAAATCGGTAAAAACAACAAAAAAAAGCTACAAAAAGGACAAAAAATTGCTTAAAACGACAAAAATTGACAAAAAAGCGACAAAAAGGACAAAAATTGGGTTAAAACGACAAAAAATAATCAAAAAGTGACAAAAAAGGCAAAAAATGGATAAAAACGACAAAAAATCGCTTAAAATGACAAAAAATTGGTAAAAACGACAAAAAACGATAAAAACGACAAAAATAATCAAAAATTGACAAAGAGGTCAAGAAAGGGTCAAAACGACAAAAAAATGCTTAAAACGACAAAAAATTGGTAAAAACGACAAAAAAAGGCAAAAAACGATAAAACGACAACAAAAAAAAGGTTCAAAACTAATCAAAATTAATCAAAAAATAAGAAAAAAATTTAGACAATTTTTTTTTGCCCGGGCAAAAAAAAAAATTATAAGCCAAACAAACGTGGTAATATATTCCCATCTTAAATTTTTCCGGGAATAAAAAAAAATACCGTATACCAAACGTCCCCTTAAAGGAGTTTAGTAGAAAAGAGGGAATTGACCCTCAGTTCGTATTTTTTTAAAAATGATGGTCTTATATGTTTCATGGTAAAAAAAAAAAATTGTTTACTAGTATTATAAATGATATTATAGTTAAACGTTTTCAAAGTATAAAAAGTTATAGAGAACAATTATAAAATATAATACTTTATTGTACATAAATAATACTATTTAATATTATATTATATTTATATACCCTTAAAAATTTGGAAACGTTTTCTCCGAATTTTCTTATAATTTTTCTTATGATTGTGCTCCCAGTTAATCCTGAATCTTGGCACACTGGATATATGTCTTGTCACATGCATGGTTATGGAGCGATTGTAGCTGCGATCCGACGCCGCGTTACTTATCTTGCTATATCCTTCACTTTTTCAGTCAGGCGAATATATACGTACATCTGCACTTGATACATATAGATAGCGGAAAATTTCAACAGTAGCATAGATGTTTATCGAAATTGCGTAAAAGGCATGAAGTTTGGGGATATTGCAAAGTTGGCATCGTCGCGCCCAATTTTGGGGCGCCGAAAATTACCTTTCCCTCTAATCCCGTTTACAGATATTAAGAAAAGGGAAAAAAAAAAAAAAAAAAAAACGGCGCCCAAAAAAAGGGCGTCGAATTTACATAAATTTATTTTAAAAAAAAGGGCGCCCCTAAAAGGGGCGCCGAATTTGCTTTTTTTTTTTTATTACCCAAAAAAAGAAAAAGATGGAGCGGGAAAAATTAAAAAAAAAAAAAAAAGGAGAAGGAGAAGAAGTACCCAGGAGATATCGTACCCTCTTGATCTCCGCCTCCCTTCAGATCTGACAATTTCAAAGGTCAGATCCATAGATCCACAAGAAGCCCTAATCCCCAATTCTCCTTCCACCATAATTTTGATTTTTATAATCTATGTATGATGATTGATTGTAGATAGGAAAGAGGAAGAGTAAGTTCGGCGTCCCTTGATGGTCCGTGTGGGTCACGGGTGGAGTAAATTCGGCGCCCCTTTTTGGGGCGCGCTTTCTTCTTTTTTTTTTTTTTTTTTTGGTCGGGTCGTAAATTCGGCGCCCCTTTTTGGGGCGCGCTTTCAAATCCGTTTTTTTTAAAAAAAAAAAAATGGCGCCCTTCAATGGGGCGCGTGTTTTATTTTTTAAGGGATTAAGTAGATTAAGTGAGGTTACGGTAGAGCTAAGCATACGATATAATTTTCGACGACCAAATTTTGGGCGTCAAAAAAAATGGCGCCCCAATTTTGGGCGCGACTATGCCTTTTATACAATTACTCCTAACTTTGTGTCTTTTATACAATTTCCACAAACTTCTATGCTACTGTTGAAATTTTCCGTATAAATAGATATTAGGAATATAAGCGAAAAGGCCTATCAGGACACAAAATCTTTAGATTCCTCTTATTTAATTCTTCAGTACATGTGAAACTTCAAAAGAGATCTTACTAGTAAGATCATTGGCATCAGTCTTAATTTGGAAAAACATAAAAATAAAAAGTAGATTCAAACATAATGGCAGCAGTGATCAACATATATCAAAAATAATATTTTGTCCGCAATTTATGACCATGAATTTGACCATGGGGTCACGTGACAGCTAACTATTGATTTTCCGTTATCATTGGGTTCCACCCTCTTAAAATTCGGACGAGGAGGTTAATGGAAGGCCGTTACATGGCCTACGTTTACGCTCTTATATATATATATATATATATATATATATATATATATATATATATATATATATATATAGCAAATGACCTCTAGCCTAGTGGTTAAGAGAGATGCATGCGGTCCAAGCGGTTGGAAGTTCACTACACCAAAAGAGGGATTTTTCAGCATATTATTTTTTCAATTGCTAACGTTTTTTTGCCGTTACGAATTACCAACGACAAAAAATTGTTATAAAACCAAAAAAACTGTTAGTATAAATAATTAAAAAAAAAATTTATTTTAGTAACCCATACTGATTATTTTGTAACACCTAAAGTCGTTAGTAAAATTATAAAGGTAAGTAAAAAAAAGGAAATTATGTCACCATGTGATTTTCACGTGAGATAAAAGTGTTATGGAGGCATGGACTCTCTTTCTCCATCCCGAGCCCTAGAGAGGTTCCATCGTTCTCTCCTCTTCTCCTCTCTGCCTTGCTCCCTCGACGGTGTCCGGGCGAAGGCGGCAACCTCCACGTGATCCCTAGGTAACCTCCCTTTCTCTCTCTCCTTCTCTATCTTCTCACAATTTTAGGGCCGACTATTCCATTGTCTATCCATGTAGGAAATAATAATGCTGTGTTCTCATTGCTAGGGTTTGTTACAATATATATAGTGTCTACATTTGAGCTTATGGGTATGGGCCATATTTACATTGCAAATATTATCTTATAATCTAACACCCCCCCCCCCCCTCAAGTTGGAGCATGTAAGTCACAAATGCCCAACTTGGGAAGAAAAGAATCGAACACTTGCTTTCCAAGGGGCTTGGTGAAGATGTCAGCCAGTTGAGAAGAAGTAAGAACATGCGAGGCTATTACGGTGCCATCTCTAATAGCATCGCGAACAAAATGCAAATCCACCTCAATATGCTTACTACGCTCATGAAATACCGGGTTCTGAGCCAGGTGCAGGGCTGACTGACTGTCATAATATACCGACGTAGCAGACTCCTGACGAACGCCCAAACACACCAATAACTCCTTCAACTATTTCAACTCACAAACGAGCACAGCAAGAGATCGGTATTCAGCTTCAGCGGAAGATCAGGAAACAGTTGATTGCTTCTTGGTCTTCCAAGAAATACGAGACCCCCCCCAGAAACACCAACCAGCCTGTAACAGAGCGGCGAGTCAAAGGACAACTGGCCCAGTCGGAATCATACCAACCAGAAAGACGGAGATGACAATCGGCTTTCAAAAGAATACCCTGTCCTGGTGCATTTTTGAGATATCTGACAACTCTCAAAGCAGCATGCCAATGATCTTGTCGAGGCTCTTGCAAGAATTGAGACAAGATATGCACAGCATAGGCCAAGTCAGGACGAGTAAATGATAGATAAATCAACCTCCCAACCAGCCTCCGATAAGTCTCTGCATCCGCCATCCTTGGACTAGTCGATTCTGCCAGCTTGTGATTGGGCTCCATGGGAAAACCGGCAGGACGAGACCCCATCAAATCGCATTCTGAAATGATGTCCAAAGCATACTTCCTTTGACACAAGAAAATTCCTTCCGCACTCCGAGCCACCTCTATGCCAAAAAAGTACTTCAACACACCAAGGTCCTTCATGTGAAAACAAGAACTAAGGTACTTTTTGAAAGCATCTAAAGCACCTGTGTCATTAACAGACACAATCAAATCATCCACATAGATCAAAACATGCAACTCTACCTTCCCCTTAAAAAAAGAGAAAAGGAAATAATCGGAATGTGATTGAATAAATCCATAGGATATCAGAGAAGCAGTAAGCTTAGCGAACCAACAACGTGGTGCCTGTTTCAATCCATATAGAGACTTACGCAGGCGACACACTTTGTTGGGTTCACTATGCGAAAAACCTGGCGGCAACTTCATATACACTTCTTTTGTCAGATCTTCATGAAGAAAAGCATTGTGCACATCCATCTGGTGCAAAGTCCAGCCTCTCACAGCTGCAACAGCCAAGAACGCCCGAACTGTAGGCATCTTAGCTACTGGAGCAAATGTCTCGGAATAATCGATCCCCTCAACCTGATGATTACCGAACACAACCAGCCGTGCCTTTAAGCGCTCAACACTTCCGTCAACTTTGTACTTTATTTTGTACACCCATCTACTTCCCAATGCTTTCTTCCCAGAAGGCAAATCGACAAGACTCCATGTTCCATTATTTTCTAGAGCCTGTATTTCAGTTTGCATAGCCGCACGCCAGCCCGAATCTTGCGAGGCCTGGCGATATGAAGTAGGCTCAACACCTGCAGTGATAGCTGCAAGAAAATCTCTGTGTCCAGCAGTAAATATGTCATAACTTAGAAATTGTGTTAGAGGATACGAAGTACCTGAGGAAGTGACGAAAACAGATGAACTGTGGTGAAGGGGGGAGACTTTTACTTCGAACAGTATTTGTCACAAAATCCTGTAATCGCACTGGCTGTAATTTCTTTCGCATTCCTCTTCCCAATACTACCTCGTCGGGCACCTCTGGCAACACTGTATCCCATGTATTATTAGTAGTATCTGCATCACCCCCAGCGGACTCTCCTGTCAATACTTCTGCATCTACCTGTGCATCCTGGCTACTCGGTGCCGAGCCACCAGCAACCACTCCGGCCTCAGCAACCGTAGCCGACACCATCCCAAAAGCCTCTAAATCGTCTCCTAACACTTCGACAGATGTATGGCGTGTCGCAGAAGACATCTCGCTAGCAGAGTCACACCCAGAAAATTCTTTTTCATAAAAAGTAACATTACGGGACACAAAAAATTCACCAATCTCTAAATCATACAGTTTCCATCCATTTTTATCAAGTAGATACCCAACAAAGATACATTTTCTGCTTCTGCTAGCAAATTTATCATGTCGGGATTTCAAATCATACGCATAGCACAGACAACCAAAAATACGTAGATGATCATACGAAGGAGCCGAGCCATATAAAACTTCATAAGGAGACTTAAAATGCAAGATACTAGAAGGGGTTCTATTTATCAAATAACATGCAGCCAGAACACATTCCCCCCAAAAATCTACGAAAAGAGAACTCTGAAATCGCAATGCCCTGGCTACATTTAAAATATATCGATGTTTTCTTTCCACCCTTCCATTCTGTTGAGGTGTCCCAACACAGGATGTTTGGAACAATATACCTTGAGATGAAAAATAATCTCGTAAATAATTAAATTCAGTGCCATTGTCACTCCGCACACAACGTATATCAGCCCCAAACTGACGCTTCACCATAGCAATAAATTTAAGAAACATAGAATAAATAGCAGACTTATCCGTCAACAAAATAACCCAAACAGCTCTAGAGAAATCATCCACCAAAGTCACAAAATATCGTGCCCCATTAGATGACGGAACACGATATGGTCCCCACAGATCACAGTGTATAAGTTCAAAGCATCTCAAAGCACGACTACTACTATCAGGAAAGGCATCACGAGTCTGTTTAGCTTGATGACAAATATCACAAGCCTTATGAGAAAACACACTACTACCAGAGAGAGAAGGTAAAGTCTGTATTACTTTATCTGAGGGATGCCCCAGTCTACTATGCCAAACCTCGGAATCATTCTCTTTGCATGCCAGGATCACCGAAGCCAAAGAAGTTGGAACCTCCCCCAAGAAGTAAAGTCTACCCCTTTGTTCACCTGCTTCAATCACCATCCTCGTACTTCGGTCCTGAACAAAACACAAATCAGGAGTAAATAACATATCACAATTTCTGGCACCAATCAATTGGGAGACAGAGATCAAATTGCAAGTCAATGTCGGAACATAAAGAACATCCGTCAACACCAACGAAGCAGTCAAAATACTTTGCCTCTCAGAACAGTCTCAATAGTGCTTCCATCAGGCAAAATCATAGGACAGACAGGACCCTCAAAACAATCAACTAAACAGTCACGAGAGCCTGTCGCATGAAGAGTAGCCCCAGTATCGAATATCCAAGGGACAGAAGAATTCTTACCCATCAGACGATCAGAGTTTGAAGAACCAGGGTTGGAAGAATCGTCGTTACCCAGCAAGCTCATCTGTTTCTGCCATTGTTCACCTGAAAGTGGTGAAGGATACCCTCCATGCATCATATCCGCCGAACTCCCAGCAAGACCAGCAGGGACACCATGACCAGCAGCGGCGACATGATGAACAATCCCTGCGCCACCAGCACCACGTCCCCCATCACGTCTCTGTGGTGGTGTCGGGCCTCTGCCACCACCACGTCCGCCCTCACGCCGAGGACGAGTCTTCCACCACTCTGGATAGCCAATTTTAGCAAAGCAAGTTGCAACATCATGACCTGTTTTCTTGCAATGAGTACAGACCATACCTGATTTGTCTCTGGAATCTGAGGTTCTACTATTCGAAGTAATAGAAATACGAGGTGAAGACTTGATAGCCAGCGCCATCACCTCCTCAGTAGCGGATTGGATCTGAGATTTTTGCATATCCTTCTTCTCACGGACTGCCTGGTATGTCCGATCTAAACTTGGCTGAGGATCCTGAGCCAGAAGATTAGATCGAGTATGACCATACAACTCAGCATTCAACCCATACATAAAGTCCTGAAAGTGGTCTTCATCCCTCATAGCCTGTAGCTTGGCAGCAGGTTCACCACAGGTACAAGTAGGCAATAGAAAATAAGCAGCTTGTTCATCCCACAAAGACTGTAAATTTCCAAAATAGGTTTCCACAGACAGCGACGCCGTTTGTTTGCACTCGGCCAAAGCCACCTTAATTTGTTGGTTCCGAGTGCCATTGCTAACAACAAATCTTTTCGCCAACAAGTTCCACAATGGATAAACCTCCTCAAAGTACGGCAAAAATTTCTTCAGAGACGGATCAATGGTATTAAGAACCCATTGAACCAATAGCGCTTGCACGCATCTCCAATCAAGCAATTTGCTACCATCATTAACAGGTTTGACTTCAGTACCCTCCAGAAAAGTGATCTTTCGCCTAGAGATCAGGGAGAGACGTATCAACTGAGACCACTCAGCATAGTTTGGTCCACGGAAGACAATAGGAGTAATGATATTTCCTGGTTGATCAGCAGAACTCGGAAAGATGGATCCTTCGGAGTAGGATAATTTGGGTTATGTGCACTGCCACCGCTAGTCGCGACGGAGTAGCTGGATGCAGTATCATCTGCCATCGCGGATATCGGGTGTACAAAAATTTTGTACAACGCCGACGAATCGGCCGCTGATGGACAGGGTCGACGGTGAATCGGCCGCGATCAGGGACGCCTGATATGGCGCGTAGGGGCGAGTGGATGTCGGGTGTACAAAAATTTATACAACACCGACGAATCTACGAAAGAGATAGAAGATATATATATATATATATATATATATATATATATATATATATATATATATATATATATATGTTTTTTTTTCACAAACCGAAAAAAAAACTTTGCTCAAAAATCGAACAAAGAAAATTTGCCTTCCTGGTTGCTTTCGCAAACCAAAAAAAAAAGTAGCTTTTGCTATGTCGGTATATATTCAAACCAAAGGAATCAAAGGCTTCCGTTGATTTGCAAAAGGAAGTTCAGGCTTCCTTTGATTTGCAAAAAAAACCAGAAGCATCAAAGGCTTCTCTTCAAACCAGCAGCATGTATTGGTGACGCATCAAAGCCGAAGAGAAGTTGAGGCCATCCATCACATCGCCTGAAGGAGAACAGTTTTGCTGAAGGATCGCCCAAAGGCTGGCGCAGTCGGCGCGGGAGCGGGCTGAAATTTTTCGGAAGATAGCGGCTAGGGTTTTTTGGGAGGCTCTGATACCATGTAGGAAATAATAATGTTGTGTTCTCATTGCTAGGGTTTGTTACAATATATATAGTGTCTACATTTGGGCTTATGGGTATGGGCCATATTTACATTGCAAATATCTATTATACAAAACACAAAGGTTTTTGAATCCTAGGGCTGACTGTGCCAAGATAAAGAGTGGTTGGGATTTAATCTTGGTGAATCAACGGTTGTGGATGAGCATTATTGAGAGTGGGGTTTTATGGAGAATCCAAAGAGTGGGGTTTGCACTCATAATGAGAGTGGGGTTTTATGGGAAATCCAAAGAGTGGGGTTTGCACTCATAATGGTTGTGGATG
This sequence comes from Iris pallida, assembly GCA_029216955.1. Lineage (NCBI taxonomy): Eukaryota > Viridiplantae > Streptophyta > Magnoliopsida > Asparagales > Iridaceae > Iris > Iris pallida. The sequence continues at coordinate 3,535,462 of JANAVB010007599.1, forward strand.
AGCATTATTGAGAGTGGGATTTTATGGGGAATCCAAAGAAAATTCACATCCAGCAGTGGTTGGGATTTAATATTTTGATGGGGGCCTCATAATTATTATTGTTCGTTTAAAATTGGGGGTCCAAGATTTTGAGGGGGAATACCTTAAATGAACCATGTCCTATGGGCACGGATTAGGACTAGTTATCTTATAATCTAACAATCCATTTTAGGGTTTCCTCTCTTAGCGCCGCACAGAAGAAACCTAATGGAAGATCTAGTTTTGATGTAGTTTTTTTTGGTATTTTGTGTTTTTTAGATGTATGTAGCTCAGATTAAGGTCCACGAGTTAAGGAAAAGTCAAAGGAGGACCTCAAGGTGGAGCTGGTCCTACTCCCCATCGCCAAAGTTATCGTCGGATCCCCCCCAAAGCTTTTTTTATGTGCACATATTCTGAAATGGGTCATTGTTTCTTTTATTGCATAATAGAACAATATGAAGTTAAACTATGTCCCTCTTCAAGAGAAAAAAGTTAAACTATGTGGGCTTAATTCAAATCTTGTTGTTAAAGTGTTGATTTCATATAGATTTACTTGGTGGTTCTTGGACTCGGGGAGTTCTTTTAGATTCAAATCATTGGAATCACTTAAGTGGTACTCCAAGCAGACAAGTTAGTTCATATTATTTGGAGTTTTGGTCTCAAGGCTGAAGCAATTTCATTTGTTTTAGATGCTTTGGATTGGACAAAGGCATGTTCTTCCACCCTGAAGTACAATGGCCAACATAGCTCCACATTGCAGCGAAGGGTGATAGTATTGAGCACCAGGAGGAAATGTGTGATTTGTTCTCAGGAAGATGGGTGTATGATGATGTATCACACCCATTGTACGATGAAGCAGAGTGTCCATACACGTCTGACCAGTTGGCATATACGAAGCATGGCCACCCGGATATGGAGTATCAGAAGTGGCGGTGGCTGCCTCATGGTTGTGACTTGAAGAGGTACATATTTGAAAAGTTGGACTTATTTATCGGTTCTCTGGATAACCTTTGCAAAGTTGCACTTTTTTTTTGTCTACACATGGACTGTGTTAGTCTTCATAAACTTTCCATGTATAAATGTTTAATGTACGTTGAATTAATATATGTTAAATTTCATGTATCTATGATAAATTAGGACTTCTTGTTTTGAAAAAGACTTAGATAGAGATTTGGTCTTCAGGCTAAAAATTAATGGTCATAAGAGCATCTCCAACCCTATTGTCTTGTTAAGTGTTGTGAGTCTTAGGTGGCTCCTATGTGGCATGAGCCACAAGACAATGTCTTGTTTATGTGGCAAAATTATATCTCAAAAGACAATGAGATAGAAAAACTCTCTCCAATGCTAAAGTATTGAGAAGACAATAAAAATTATTTTTTCCAACTTCCAAGGCAACTTTTAAGACAACTACTCATCTTCTTTCTTTTTTTCTAATATTTTTTATTCATAATTGATGACATGGAAGAGAAGACATTGTCAAGTGCATTGTCTAGAACAAGACAATCAACTTCACAATGTCTTCTTTAATTTTTGCCACATAAGCTTCACAATTGACTTGACAATTGCATTGGAGAAGAACTTTTGAATAAAATCTTGTCATTCCTATGTGGCATTAACTTTTTTCCAAAGTCACAATAGGGTTGGAGATGCTCTAAACTAAATGTGGTATGGTTGCCATTAGAAAGCTGGAATGTAACTTGGCTCCCTATGAATATTGTGCTTTAGCCTTTGCGAGAAATGATTGATAGTACCCAACAAGTGATTGACCGGTAGATGACAGACGACTGTAATTCTGTGTTCTTGACTAAAATGGAATCATTTTAGTTTGTGTGTTTATACAGTTCATGAATAAATATAATATTTTTCCATAATGTATTTTAACATTTTCTTTCTCTTTCATGCTTTGGACCTACAAATTACATTTCTTGCATTCTATTGAACCCATCTTTGATAACCTTAATTTATTTTGGTGTTTATTTTAGTCTTTTCCTGTTATCACTCACTGGAATATTGTTCATATTTGGATCCTTGTTAGTGTATGATTCAATCAACTTAGTCTATGGACTTACAGGCTCACTCTTATAGAATTAGGCAACTGGTACGGGTGTTTCTTCCTTGCACAAAGCTTCATTAACTAGTCCTCACTAATCCTGGATCCCATAAGAGAACCTACACTGAGCACTTGTCACTGAAGCTTTATTCCTGGATCCCATACCCTCACTAGCTTCTCTAGTATATTATTATGGTGAATACAACATTTTTTTTCGTATCCCAGGAATTGGAGAAAATTGCTTTGTTGAAGTGTTTTCTTCGATAGATTCCTTCCATCCGTACTCCCCTGTCACCAAGTAGCACGAAGAATCCATAATTCTATTAGAGACCACAACCTTCTTTACAACAGGTCTATCAAATACCTCAATCTTTGTTCTCACTATATCCGACTTTACCTCCATAGATGGATTGACCCATTATTTTACATTCGACATATCTGATAATTTGACCTTTGAGTTACATATCTTAAATCTAGATGGACATTTTAACTTGATTAAATTACATTTTTGGGGAAGTTGGACTCAGTCTAGTGATATCAACTCTACCCCTTCCGAAAGTTTTATCAAGTCTCGTTCTGATTGTGCTAGACCATTATAGCTAGCAAAGGGATGAGAGGCTACTTGTTGGCATACTACGAAAACTGATTTAGGTTAGGAGATCAACACAAAAGTAGATTCATTAGGGACCTTTGGATCTATTTCTATCTGACTAGAACATAAGCAATTATAATTATTGCGGAAATGGAGACATATTTTTTTATATAAACTTCTATAATATCCCTTTTCTAGAGCTTTCTTAGAAGTAGTAGTATAGAAACCTAAAAAGCTTTATATTGCAATGGTGTACTTCTTTCTGTTATTGTAAAGTTCCTTCTAGTGGGTCGTTCCCTTTGATAAATTATGGGGTTAGGGGATTTAGTTGGAACTGAGTTAAGAGTGTTTTTAGTCTACAATTTGGTAATGTATTCTGGTGCTTCCTGTTCATAGGTAACTTGTCCTAACTTCAGTTCTCCAGACCCATGATGTTTATAGTTTAGGAAATTTGTGGAATGGTTAGTATAGTGTCCCGTCCCTACATCGTGTCCCGTTCTCCATCTACGGGGTGCGCGAGAAAGGAACACTGTCGCTATCGACTCGGTCGGGACCGATAGGTCGGGATCGATCGAATCAATCGAACGGGAACGGTTGAATTAAGATCCATTCCCCGTTATGGAATGGCTTCTTCGGAACCAAGTCCCATATTCAGCGGGTTGCGCCTTGAGGATTGACTCTGCGACTGAGTCGGGAGAGACCTTCCGTTGCTCTGCTTTTTACGCCGCTTGCGTTGGTTTTGGCTTTGTTTTCTGAATACGTTTTCGTGAATGCTTTTCGATGGTTTTCATGGATTACGTCTCGAACTTCGCATTCGTATCGAATTTTCTTGAATAACACAGTGTTCTAATCGGTTGCTTGTGCGATTTCAGGTGATCGCGTAGGCAACGTCTAGCGCGGCCAACCTGTTTCTCGCCTCAAGTAAATACTAAGGTGAGTGGCTGACCCTTCTTCCCTCGACCCTTTTCTCTAAAACATTTTATATACGAGACATGTGTTATGCAAGATGTAATACAATGACATGAATGATATTCCGACGAACGATCACACGATGTCCCACGAACACGAACTATACAAATGCTTGTCATATAACCTTATCGTGCTTGCAATTTACCGTATCATATGGAACCGTGCTAAGGAAAGACGAATCGATTAAATGAATGTCGCAACAATACATAAAGATGTGCGTTGAAATTATGAAGTAACTTAGCACGGTTATGGACAACTTGTCGACAAGGGCGATTGTTTCTTCGGACGGTATCCCGAGGCCATGGGACCGTTCCGGCCTAGGAAGAAACACGGATAGCTATGCCGGATGCATGTCACGGTAGGCAGTGGCTTTCATCGGGGCTTGCTACCTGCGCTGAAGGACCACTGTCTACCAAACTATATGTCCAGGATAGCTTGCCGTGCCAGTGACCTTCACGAATGCACTCTATTACATTTTCTTATTATCAACATGACAGAGAAGAACATGGTAAGTTACGCTACAACGGCGCACTCTGCCGGGGGTAAGATCTATCGTCGTTATACGGTTGTGCCTTCAAATATAAGTTTGAATTGAGTAGGATGACTAGAAACTTCACTAAATATTTGTATGCACGCTCACTTAAATTCTTCAACAAATAAGAGCACGGGATTTAAATTGCCACGCACCAGCACAAAGTGTAAAGTGCTAACCCTCACTCTCAACAGGTACTCAGAACCAGGATAGCGTGCCAAGGAACTGAAGGCGACGCTCGTTTCTTTTGAAGCCTTGCTAGCGCAAAGGCTAACTCTGCAATATTTTAAAGACTCCAACCGAACTGCATCATGAGTCACAAACTCTCGCCGATCCCGGGTCTTAGAGAGTCGTTTTGATGTTTGTAAAAAGGGATGTAAATATATGGAATGACTATCTCATCGATGTCGGTTGTAAGCCCGAGAGGCCTCTTTTGTAATCGAGTCTGTAACCTAACTTATTATCAATGAAAATGCAAGTTTCCTTTTTTATATGAATGTGTTCAATTTCTTTGCGTACTCTTATATATGCTGTTATTTCGGATAACCTTATGAACCGCCTTGTGCAAGCGCAACTTAGGCTTGCACGGCATCACGCCCGGGGGATGACTATCGATTCTACTGAATCGGGGCGTGACATAATGGTATCAGAGCACGGCTTTACGTCCTTGGCCTCCAGTGTCGAGTTTTTAGTCTCAAAATTGTTGGTCTCGTATCGATGAGATATGTCGCTCCATATGATTGAGCCATAACAAGTTTTCTGACTAATGTATGTTGCCTTCAAAAATCCCAGAAGGCACGTCGGTGAACGTGGCGGCGAACGAAGAAAGTACTTCGAGCGGCTCGAGTAGCTCGAGACCCGGACCGTCTAACGATGCCATGGAGCGAATGTTGCGTATGCTGGAAGCACAACAATGACAAGCTGAGGAGAGTCAACGCAAGAATGAGCAACATCGACGGCAGACGGAGGCACGTCAAACTCAGTTCGAGGCCCGATTCGATGCACAATTCAAGTTGCCGCAAAAGCAGCTTGATACTCTCCAGCAGATCGTTCAGACGGTGGTGGCCAACAACAACAACTCCGCGACAACCTATGCCGTAACCGAGCCTGCGGCCAAACAAAGTGAAGTCGATCCGGAGGCACCCGAGCCTACACTTGCAGCACCGAGAAGTTCCAACTTCGACGTGTCAAAATTCATAAAGAGTTGCCGCACTTCCTTCAACGGCACAGAAGATCCCTCCGTGGCGATCGACTGGTTAGAGGAACTGGAAGATAAATTCGAGCTTCTGGGTGTCGAAGAGTCTAAGAAAGTCGCATGCGCTCAACTTCTACTCCGATTGAACGCGTACGACTGGTGGGCCGTACAAAAGCGAGCGATCAGACGCGACGACGAGACAGCGGCATTTTCTTGGGCCACCTTTCGAGAGGCGTTCAAGATCGAGTACCTCCCCAATGCCGTTCGATAAGAGAAGGAAAATGAATTTATTGCTAAGGCAAGGGAATATGACGGTGCGGCAGTATGCAGCAGAGTTCAACAAGTTAGCCAAGTTTGCTGGAGAATTCCTGCCCTCCCTGGCAAGTCGTGCTCGACGGTTCGAAGTGGGTCTACGACCATCCATCTACGCCCATGTGTCTGTTCCGCAATACAAAACGATGGGGGAGTCTCTCAACCACGCCTTCCACCTTGAACGCCAATACCCTCCAGGTGCTGCCGGCGCTGTGTATGCCTACAACCACAAATGCCCTAGCCACGCGAGAGGAAACAACGTGACCAAGCGTCCGAACAACGGGCACCAGGGCGGACATCACGTACGGAACCAGGGACCTCAATGCACAAAATGAAACCGGAACGGACACCTTGCCGTCGACTGTGAAGTTTAAAATGGCGGGTGTTTCATTTGAGAAAAAAGGGGTCACTTTCATACAGACTGTAGTGCCCCGTCCCTACATCGTACCCCGTTGTCCGTCCACGGGGTGCGCGAGAAAAGAACACTGTCGCTATCGACTCGGTCGGGACGGATAGGTCGGGATAGATCGAATCGATCGAACGGGAACGGTTGAATTAAGATCCATTCCACGTTATGGAATGGCTTCTTCGGAACCAAGTCCCATATTCAGCGGGCTGCGCCTCAAGGATTGACTCTGCAGCTGAGTCGGGAGAGACCTCCCGTTGCTCTGCTTTTCACGCCTCTTGCGTTGGTTTTGGCTTTGTTTTCTGAATGTATTTTCATGAATATTTTCGATGGTTTTCATGGCTTACATTTCGAACTTCGCATTCATATAGAATTTCCTTGAATAACACAGTGTTCTAATCGGTTGCTTGTGCGATTTCAGGTGATCGTGTAGGCAATGTCTAGCGCGGCCAACCAGTCTCTCGCCTCAAGTAAAAACTCAAGGTGAGTGGCTAACCTCCTTCGTCTCGACCCTCTATTTCAAAATGAGAACTCGGGTAATGATATTAAAATTAAATGAATTGCTTACAGAATACAAGTCCTGTATGTTAGAAGTAAAAAAGAATGAGTTGTGTTGAAAAGAGATAGAATTATTTTAGGCCTGCAAAACGAACAAGTAAATGAATTGATTACATAACAAGCCCCAACGGTATCTTAAATACACCATGTTAACCTATCATGGTCATGGACAACTTGTCGACAAGGGCGATGGTTTCTTCGAGCGGCAACTCGGGGCCACGGGACCGACTCGGCCTAGAAAGAAACAGGTTATAGCCGAGCTGGATAATAGGCAATCGGTAAGACGGGGACTTGCATCGGGGCTCGCTACTTGCGTTGCAGGGGTCCCGTATTGCCAGGCTATGTCCAAGATGGCTAGTTAATGCCAGTGACCTCCATATCAAACACTTGATATAAATTGTTATCAACTAACAAGGAAAGTGATGGTAAGTTTTTATGTCGCACGGTGCGCTCTGCCGGAGGAAATCTTGATGTAACTTAATGCTTCTTATGAAAATATCTAGGATGGCTAGAAAGACCACTAAAAGCAAGTTGTATGATTTTATCTAAATTTTTGAACCGAATGAGAGCCTGGAAATTAATTAGCCACTCGCCAGTACATGTTGATTGTACTGATCCTCGCTCTCTCTACAGGTGCGATAGATCGGGAGGAGCGTGCTACGTGAAGGGAGGCAACGCTCGTGTGTTTTGAAACTTCATCCGTGCATCGAAGCTTGGATCAAACTTTTGAAGACTCCGCTGTCGAAGGCCAAGAAGACAGATGGAGCGGCTTCCCGTCATCCCAGGTGGTTTTGTAATGCTGGTTGTAATCAAGGGATGAAATATATGGAATGGCTATCTCGTCGACGTTCATTTTGTAATGGAGTCAGTTTGTAAAAAGCCCGCACGGCACCTTTGTATCGAGTCTGTAAAATGATGTTCATTATCAATAAAGCTTAAATTTCCTTCTCTATAATGTGTGTTCAATTTACTCTGCGCATTCTCTTGTTGTTGTGTTTCGGATAACCTAATGACTATGCCTTGTGCGAGCGCAACTTAGGCTTGCACGGCATCACGCCCGGGGGACGACTATCGATTCTACGGAATCAGGGCGTGACATATTGGTATCAGAGCACGGCTTTACGTCCTTGGCCTCTAGTGTCGAGTTTCTAGTCTCAAATCGTTGGTCTCGTGTCGATGAGATATGTTGTTCCATACGAGGGAGTCTGTAATAAGTTTTGTGACTAATGTATTTTTACTTTCAAAATTCCAGAAGGTGCGGCGGTGAACGTGGCATTGAACGAAGGAAGTGCTTCGAGCGGCTCGAGTAGCTCGAGGCCCGGACCCTCTAACGATGCCATGGAACGAATGTTGCGCATGCTGGAAGCGCAACAACAACAAGCTCAGGAGAATCAACGCCTGAATGAGCAACATCGACGGGAGACGGAGGCACATCGACGGGAGGTAGAGGCACGCCAGACCCAGTTCGAGGCCCGATTCGATGCACAATTCAAGTTACAGCAGAAGCAGCTTGACACTCTTCAGCAGATTGTACAGACGGTGGTGGCCAACAACAACAACTCCACGACAACTCCTGCCGTGACCGAGCCTGCGGCCGGACAAAGTGATGTCGATCCGGAGGCACCCAAGCCTACATATGTAACACCGATAAGTTCTAACTTCGACGTGTCAAAATTCACAAAAAGTTGTCGTACTTCCTTCTACGGCACGGAAGATCCCTCCTTGGCGATCGACTGGTTAAAGGAACTGGAAGACAAGTTCGAGCTACTAGACGTCGAAGAGTCCAAGAAAGTTGCATGCGCTCAACTTCTACTCCGGTCGAACGCGCACGACTGGTGGGCCGTGCAAAAGCGAGCGATCAGACGCGACGACGAGACAGCGGCAATTTCTTGGGCCACCTTCCGCGAGGCATTCGAGATCGAGTACCTCCCCGAAGCCGTTCGACAAGAGAAGAAAAATGAATTCATGCAGCTAAGGCAAGAGAATATGACGGTGCGGCAGTATGCGGCGGAGTTCAACAAGTTAGCCAAGTTTGCTGGAGAATTCCTGCCCTCCCTGCCGAGTCGTGCTCGACGGTTCGAAGTGGGTCTACGACCATCCATTTACGCCCACGTGTCCGTCCCACAATATAAAACGATGGAGGAGTCTCTCAACCACGCCCTCCGCCTTGAATGCCAATATCCTCCAGGTGCTGCCGGCGCTGTGCATACCTACAATCACAAACGCCCTAGTCACGCAGGAGGGAACAACGTGACCAAGCGTCCGAACAATAGGCCCCAAAGCGGATATCAAGGGCGTAACCCAAAGCCTTACTGCAACTGATGTCATAATATCGGTCACACGATCGACGATTGCCAGGTACCAGAGGGTGGATGCTGGCACTGTGGCAAGAGGGGCCACATACGTGCTAAGTATCCAACCAGAAGGTCGAACCCAACGGCGCCCCAACAGCACCGTCCAGCGGTGCCCCAACAGCACCGTCCAGGGAATTAAGTCCCAGCGCCTCGAGCCCATCAACCTGTACCGCAAAGTGGCCAAGACCGTCGCCCCAATGCCCAGGGCCACGTCTATGCCATGACTCGAGATGAAGTGCTTGCGTCAGATACTGTCGTGACAGGTATACTTAGTTTCAATAATGTGCCTGCTCGTGTACTATTTGATTCAGGTGCTTCGCATAGTTTTATATCGGCGGACTTTGCCGCCGAGCACAAATTTCCGACAATATCACTAGATCTCGACCTTAGCATAAGCACACCTTCGGGCATACCGATACTCGCTAATTTAGCTTACACCGACGGGATTATCTGTATCGGCGGTCAAAAGATCGGTCTTGACGTGATAGTCCTAGACATGAAGGACTTCGATATCATTCTGGTTATGGATTGGCTCGGGCCGTGCAACGCAACCATAGACTGCGCCAGAAAGACGGTCACCTTCCGCATACCAGGAGTGCCTAAATTCTGCTTTTCGTGTGGTGAGGCGTCGTCGACCTGCATGCTGATCTCGACGTTTTCTGCTCGGAGGATGCTGCATTCTGGGTGCGAAGGCTATTGTGGCAGAATTCCTCGATGTGTTCCCGGACGAGCTACTCGGCATGCCCCCCGACAGAGAAATCGAGTTCAGCATCGATACATTCCCCGATACCCGACCAATTTCTAAGGCCCCGTACAGAATGGCCCCCGCCGAGCTGAAGGAACTCAAGGTCCAGTTACAGGAGTTACTCGACAAAGGATTTATTCGGCCTAGTGTGTCACCGTGGGGAGCGCCCGTGTTGTTCGTGAAGAAGAAGGATGGGTCCATGCGTCTGTGCGTCGATTACCGAGAGTTGAACAAGGCCACCATCCGGAACAAGTACCCATTGCCCCGCATAGACGACTTATTCGATCAACTGCAAGGCGCCTCGGTATTTTCTAAGATTGATCTCCGCTCAGGCTATCATCAACTCAAGATCAAGTCAGACGACGTGCAAAAGTCCGCCTTTCGCACTCGATACGGCCACTACGAGTTCCTGGTGATGCCATTTGGCCTGACGAACGCTCCCGCCGCCTTCATGGATCTGATGAATTGGGTATTTCGACCCTTCCTTGATAAATTTGTGGTAGTCTTTATTGATGATATTCTCGTCTACTCGAAGGACAGGGTGCAGCATGCAGAACATCTACGGGCCATGCTCCAAATACTTCGAGAACATGAGTTGTACGCGAAGCAGAGTAAGTGCAAATTTTGGCTAAGCAGCGTATCCTTTATTGGTCACATCATTTCGTCCGAAGGTATTGCAGTCGACCCGAAGAAAGTGGAAGCTGTTGCTGATTGGAAGCGGCCTGCGTCTGCTAGTGAGATTTAAAGCTTTCTTGGTTTGGCGGGATACTATCGACGCTTTGTGAAAGACTTCGCGAAGATTGCATCGCCACTGACTCGCCTCACTCAAAAAAGAGTCGCGTATGAGTGGTCGAATGACTGTGAAGCTTCATTCCAGGAGCTAAAGCAGCGACTGATTTGGGCACCTATACTCGCACTTCCGGATGGGCCAGAGGGTTTTCAGATATTCAGCGATGCTTCAGGCCAGGGCTTGGGATGTGTGCTCATACAGCGAAACAAGGTGATATCTTTCGCCTCCAGACAGTTAAAGCCGTACGAGAAGAACTATCCTATGCACGACTTGGAGTTAGCGGCGATTGTGTTCGCATTGAAATTGTGGCGTCAATATCTATATGGTGTAGCGTACGTGATCTATACCGACCATAAGAGCCTCAAGTATCTCTTCACTCAGAAGGAATTGAACTTGCGACAGAGACGCTGGCTCGAACTGATCAAAGACTATGACTTGACGATCGACTACACTCCGGGCAAGGGAAATGTTGTGGCGGACGCTCTGAGTCAAAAATATCTTGCCTCGCTGTCCATCAACTGCAGACTATTACAAGATCTAGAAGAAATGGGCATCGATCTCCGGGTTCGATTCGGGGATATACGGTTGGCGCAGCTTCAGTTAGAGCCGAGTTTGCTGGAAAAGATCATGGCCGCTCAGAAGGATGATCCGTACCTAAAGAAAATGCGCGAGCGAATTTCGACAGGTAGTGCGACCGACTTTGCAGAAGACAAGACCGGCGTGTTGAGATTGAATGGCCGACTATGTGTTCCGGATGATTCAGAACTGCAAAAGGAGATAATATCGGAGGCGCATTATGCGAAATATACCTTGCATCCAGGCAGTACCAAGATGTATAAGGACCTCCGTACGACCTTCTGGTGGCACGTGATGAAGAGAGATGTGGCGCTCTTCGTGTCACAATACATGGCCTGTCAGCAGGTGAAAGCTGAGCATCAGCGACCGGGCGGGGAGATGCAGAACCTCGCTATTCCCGAGTGGAAATGGGATCACGTCACTATGGATTTTATTGTTGGCCTGCCGAAGACACCACGGGGGAATGACGCCATCTGGGTCATTGTCGATCGATTAACCAAGTCAGCGTACTTTATCGCCATCAAAGTTACTTGGAGCGTTGATCGTCTGGCGCAGATTTATCTTGACGAGATAGTACGGCTGCACGGAGTTCCAGTATCTATCGTCTCTGATCGGAATTCACGGTTCATGTCGCGATTCTGGAGTAGCCTTCAGTCGGCGCTGGGTACCAAGTTGCAGTTCAGCTCAGCTTACCATCCTCAGACCGACGGCCAAATGGAGCGTGTTAATCAGATTCTCGAAGACATGCTACGGCTCTGCGCAATTGACTTCAAATCAAGCTGGACGTCCACCTACCGCTGGCGGAATTTGCGTACAACAATAGCTACCAATCCAGCATCCAAATGGCATCATATGAAGCTTTGTACGGCCGGAAGTGCAGATCGCCCATTTGCTGGGATGAAGTCGGGGAACGGCAGATACTCGGCCCGGAGTTGGTGGAACAGACTGTGGAAAAGGTCAAGCTAATTCGAAAAAGACTGAAGATTGCACAGAGTCGGCAAAAGAGCTACGCCGACACCCATCGAAGACCGCTTGAGTTCCAAGTGGGCGATCATGTGTTCCTGAAGGTTCGCCTATGCGAGGAGTTACTCGGTTCGACGCGAAGGGAAAGCTGAGTCCGAGATTTGTTGGGCCGTTCGAAATACTCGAGCGGGTCGCCACAGTAGCCTATAGAATTGCCCTACCGTCGGCGCTCGAAGGTGTGCACAATGTCTTCTACGTCTCTCAGCTGCGGAAGTATGTGCACGACCCTAGCCACGTGGTGGATTTTGGCCAGCTGGAGCTAAAGTCCGACTTATCCTACGTTGAAGAGCCAGTTCAAATCTTAGAACGCAAGGATAAGCTTCTGCGAAGTCGAGTGATCCCTCTTGTTCGCGTACTCTGGAGGAACCATGCGGCGGAAGAGTCGACATGGGAACTCGAGTCAGAGATGAAAGAAAAGTTTCCTTTATTATTTTCATAGAGGTAGGTTATGTTCTTAAGTTTCGAGGACGAAACTTATTTTTAGTTGGTTATGGTGTAGTGCCCCGTTCCTACATCGTGCCCCGTTGTCCGTCCACGGGGTGCGCGAGAAAGGAACACTGTCGCTATCGACTCAGTCGGAACCGATAGGTCGGGATCGATAGAATCGATCGAACGGGAACGGTTGAATTAAGATCCATTCCACATTATGGAATGGCTTCTTCGGAACCAAGTCCCATATTCAGCGGACTGCGCCTCAAGGATTGACTCTGCGGCTGAGTCGGGAGAGACCTCCCGTTGCTCTGCTTTTCACGCCGCTTGCGTTGGTTTTGGCTTTGTTTTCTGAATGCGTTTTCGTGAATGTTTTCGATGGTTTTCATGGCTTACGTTTCGAACTTCGCATTCATATCGAATTTCCTTGAATAACACAGTATTCTAATCGGTTGCTTGTGCGATTTCAGGTGATCGTGTAGGCAACGTCTAGCGCGGCCAACCAGTCTCTCGCCTCAAGTAAAAACTCAAGGTGAGTGGCTGACCTCCTTCGTCTCGACCCTCTATTTCAAAATGAGAACTCGGGTAATGATATTAAAATTGAATAAATTGCTTACAGAATACAAGTCCTGTATGTTAGAAGTAAAAAATAATGAGTTGTGTTGAAAAGAGATAGAATTATTTTAGGCCTGCAAAACGAACAAGTAAATGAATTGATTACATAACAAGCCCCAACGGTATCTTAAATACACCATGTTAACCTATCATGGTCATGGACAACTTGTCGACAAGGGCGATGGTTTCTTCGAGCGGTAACCCGGGGCCACGGGACCGACTCGGCCTAGGAAGAAACAGGTTATAGCCGAGCTGGGTAATAGGCAATCGGTAAGACGGAGACTTGCATCGGGGCTCGCTACTTGCGTTACAAGGGTCCCGTATTGTCAGGCTATGTCCAAGATGGCTAGTTAATGCCAGTGACCTCCATATCAAACACTTGATATAAATTGTTATCAACTAACAAGGAAAGTGATGGTAAGTTTTTATGTCGCACGGTGTGCTCTGCCGGAGGAAATCTTGATGTAACTTAATGCTTCTTATGAAAATATCTAGGATGGCTAGAAAGACCACTAAAAGCAAGTTGTATGATTTTATCTAAATTCTTGAACCAAATGAGAGCCTAAAAATTAATTAGCCACTCGCCAGTACATGTTGATTGTACTGATCCTCGCTCTCTCTACAGGTGCGATAGATCGGGAAGAGCATGCTACGTGAAGGGAGGCAATGCTTGTGTGTTTTGAAGCTTCGTCCGTGCATCGAAGCTTGGATCAAACTTTTGAAGACTCCGCTGTCGAAGGCCAAGAAGACAGATGGAGCGGCTTCCCGTCATCCCAGGTGGTTTTGTAATGCTGGTTGTAATCAAGGGATGAAATGTATGGAATGGCTATCTCGTCGACGTTCATTTTATAATGGAGTCAGTTTGTAAAAAGCCCGCGCGGCGCCTTTGTATCGAGTCTGTAAAATGATGTTCATTATCAATAAAGTTTAAATTTCCTTCTCTATAATGTGTGTTCAATTTACTCTGTACATTCTCTTGTTGTTGTGTTTCGGATAACCTTATGACTATACCTTGTACGAGCGCAACTTAGGCTTGTACGGCATCACGCCCGGGGGACGACTATCGATTCTTCGGAATCGGGGCGTGACATATTGGTATCAGAACACGGCTTTACGTCCTTGGCCTCTAGTGTCGAGTTTCTAGTCTCAAATCGTTGGTCTCGTGTCGATGAGATATGTTGTTCCATACGAGGGAGTCTGTAATAAGTTTTGTGACTAATGTATTTTTACCTTCAAAATCCCAGAAGGTGCGGCGGTGAACGTGGCATTGAACGAAGAAAGTGCTTCGAGCGGCTCGAATAGCTCGAGGCCCGGACCCTCTAACGATGCCATGGAACGGATGTTGTGCATGCTGGAAGCGCAACAACAACAAGCTCAGGAGAATCAACGCCTGAATGAGCAACATCGACGGGAGACGGAGGCACATCGACGGGAGGTAGAGGCACGCCAGACCCAGTTCGAGGCCCGATTCGATGCACAATTCAAGTTGTAGCAGAAGCTGCTTGACACTCTTCAGCAGATTGTACAGACGGTGGTGGCCAACAACAACAACTCCACGACAACTCCTGCCGTGACCGAGCCTGCGGCCAGACAAAGTGATGTCGATCCGGAGGCACCCGAGCCTACATATGTAACACCGAGAAGTTCTAACTTCGACGTATCAAAATTCACAAAAAGTTGCTGTACTTTCTTCTACGGCACGGAAGATCCCACCTTGGCGATCGACTGGTTAGAGGAACTGGAAGACAAGTTTGAGCTGCTAGACGTCGAAGAGTCCAAAAAAGTCGCAAGCGCTCAACTTCTACTCCGGTCGAACGCGCACGACTGGTGGGCCGTACAAAAGCGAGTGATCAGACGCGACGATGAGACAGCGACAATTTCTTGGGCCACCTTCCACGAGGCGTTCGAGATCGAGTACCTCTCCGAAGCCGTTTGACAAGAGAAGGAAAATGAATTCATGCAGCTAAGACAAGGGAATATGACGGTGCGGCAGTATGCGGCGGAGTTCAACAAGTTAGCCAAGTTTGCTGGAGAATTCCTGCCCTCCCTGCCGAGTCGTGCTCGACGGTTCGAAGTGGGTCTACGACCATCCATCTACGCCCACGTGTCCGTCCCACAATACAAAACGATGGGGGAGTCTCTCAACCACGCCCTCCGCCTTGAATGCCAATATCCTCCAGGTGCTGCCGGCGCTGTGCATACCTACAATCACAAATGCCCTAGTCACGCAGGAGGAAACAACGTGACCAAGCGTCCGAACAATAGGCCCCAAAGCGGATATCAAGGGTGTATGTGTTGTTTGCAAAAACAAAAGTATAGAACTTTATTGATACAAACTGTAATAAAGATTACAAGAATTCTGGGAAAATTACAACTATAGGAATCCAATCTTGATGACGATTGCTTTATCCCTTGGACGATGTGAACTGTGAAGACGAAGCCTTTGAAGTTGAAAACAACTCTGGAAATTGAAGGCAAAAGCCTCTGAAGTTGAAGACAAAAGTCTCGGAAGAATGCAGCAGCACTTTGGCAATAACTCCTGAACTCTCTGATTTCTGATCTCTGATCTTAATCCCCTTGAAATGAAGACTTGAAACTCTATTTATAGAGTTCTGAAAATAACTAACTTTCAGTTATTTTGGACTGCGCAGGATGATTTATGCAGCATTGGTTTGCGCAGCATTGATTTGCGCAGACAGTTACTGGATCGTGGGCCAACTATCATGGACACATGGCATCATTTGATAGAAATGCGCATGATCGTGCATAAACAGTTGCCACGTAATGAGCAATCGATGGCATGAATGCCACGTGTAACTTATCACTTATATTGATGGAGTGCGCAGAATTGAATTGCGCATACATGGTTTGCGCAGACTCAAACTGCGCAGGATTGGTTTGCGCTGCCAGCTGTCAGCCGCCCTCGAGCACTGTGCGGCGCAGGAAACGAACAGACTCCTTGTTATCCGCGCTGTCAGTTGTCAGAAAAGATTTGATTTGATTTGGAAATGATGACTTCTGCCACGTCAGTCTGCGTAGTTAGAAATGTGCGCAAAGCAGTATGCGCAATCGGATTGCTGCGCAATCTATTGTCTGCGTAATTCATCCAAATGATGGGTTTCTTGATTTCTTGACTTTGTTGATTGATGCAACTTGATTTTTTAAGACCTACAAGACCCCCTTCAAAGTTTTCGAAAGTTGATTTGATTCAAAGTTTCAAAATACTTTGAATTTTTTGAATTTTGAATCAAGTTGCGCATGATGATGAGCTGTCTGCGCAAAGTGAAGTGCCCCCAAATTTTAGGCGCAATCCAAGGCAGCCGTTTCGTATTTCAAAAGGCTATAAATAGCCGTCCTTTTATTTTCAATTCTTTACTTTACAATCTCGAAAAATCTCCTCTGAGCCCTAACTGTCTTCCAACTCCAACGACTTGCCATGGCGCCCCGACGATCTAATGCTGCCGCCACCGCCGCCGTGAAGAGAAAAGCTCCGGCCGAGTCATCCGACAGAGTTGCACGGCGAGCATCTCGACATGAGTCCGCGCACCCCGCTCTGATAGGTAGTTTAAACCGATCGAAAACCCCTTTTTAGGGTGTTTCAACTTCCTTCGATCTTCGAAACTCATCTCTTTTTAGAGATGAGTTCAAATTGCGCCACCCTTGTTAGGGTTTTTTTTGGTTGCATAAACAGTCAGTCTTCATTTTTATGAAGGCTGTAATCCTGCGCAATCTATCGAATTGTGCTGACAGAAAGTCAGCGCAATCGATTGATTTGCGCTGGATGTCAGCGCAATCGATTGGTTTACGCAACCTGATGCGCAAACTGATATTGCGCTATCTATGTCAGCGCAATCTGAGGATTGTGTACTCTACTGTTTTATTTGTCTGAAAAATAGAGTCCTTAACTTGTACTGATCTTCATCTGTTTTTGATGCAGTTGAAACCAATGAAGATCCAAACTATGAACATTTTGTGGGAACTCTCACAGAGTCTGAATACAAAGAGGATCTGTCTCACGTTCATTATCCTCAGTACGATCTGTCGGCTTCTCATCAGGCAATATTGATTTCCCAGGACAACAAAACTTTAATGTGTCTGATGAATGGACAGCCTCTGGAATCAGCAGATGCTGTTATCCACAAGAAACCCTTATTCTTGTTTGGTGACGCCTTTGAAAAAGTCTCCCAGCCTAGGCCAAGGATGGAGGAGATGGTAGTCCACCGGGAAGATAGATCATTCTTCATTCCTGACATTTCTTGCTGTCTCCTTTTATCACGGTATGCTCATGCGAGCTACCCAAGGAAAATGGAGTGGAACATCACCCTTCTCCAAGATGCTCGTGCAGGGAAGATCTTTGTAAAGAAGGTTAACGGAAAAGATATGTTTTACAGTTCTTCTGACAGATACAGTGTTATGTTGAGAGGTTTGAGACCCGGCTGCATTCCACCGGAGAACTCCTCTATGCTGATGCCCGTCAGAACCCCTATATTCGCAAATGAATTTACGAAGGAAGAAGGAAAATACCCTGAACAGGATATCAGAATGACTGGATTAGTGAATCCAGATTACAAGCGATGGAATTGTATTGCAAATTGGGTTCTGACAGCCTTCCAAGACAAACTCCAACAGATTAACCTGTTTCAAGCAGTGCATGCCACTGTATACGACTT